>BQNB010036843.1:0-47743 GCA_026074375.1 Tanacetum coccineum | reverse complement strand
TATGTTGCAACAATGTACAGCACTCAAGATCCAAGCACATTGATGTCAGATATCATTTCATAAAGGATCAGGTTGAAAATGGTGTAATTGAGCTGTATTTTATAAAGACGAAATATCAACTTGTGGACATATTCACCAAAGCATTAGCCAGGGAACGTTTTAAATTTCTACTCAGTCGCCTTAGAATGCAGAGTATGACTCCGGAAACACTCAAGCGTCTTGCAGAATCAGAGGAAGAGTAATTGAGTAAACTCTTCATGTATCCTATGTATATATTTATTCAAAAATCCAAAAAATTTTACATTTTTAGAAATATTTTATAAAAAGAAAAAAGAAAAATATAAAACCATAAAGGAAAATACAAAATTAAAAAATCTAAAAAATCCAAAAATATTTTTCTTGACATGTCTTACGATATCGATAATATTTACGACCCTAGAAATGTCATTCAATAATGACACGAGTTGTAAATAAAGTTCGAACAAAAGTTACAAATGCTTTTTAAACATGTCAATGACTTACAGTTATTTCAGACTGTAACCCAGTCTTTAATTTAAAGGAAAGTATATCGTCAAAAAGATAACTTATCCTCACAACAGGAAAAGAAATTTTCTCGGTCATGGACTACTTTATGTTCATATAAATGGCTTGTGTATACTTTGCTACACAACCCGTGCTTTCTAAATGAAAAATGTACGTGTCAATTCATTTTATCCTTAAAAAGAAGAGAAATCCTCTTTAACCCGAACAATTTTTCTCACAAAAAAATTATTTTACAAATCATGTTCGGGTTAATCATTTGAAAATGTGTTGTATTAAAATCAGAATTAGCTTTCGACATCACAAACAGATTTTCAAGAAAATTCGTCCACTCGAACAAACACAATAGATCTTTAAATAGAATACGGGTCTTTTTTGAGGGGGGAAAGCGTTTTCGAATAATCTTCAACAAGTCACGAAAAGTATACGGAAAAAGTTTTAACTTAACGGATAATAATTTGAGGGGAAGTTAATTTATTTTAACTCAAAGGGCTTAAGTTGTCATAAGATAAAACATCTCTTATGGGACACTTAATATAATATTCAAAATAATGCTTTAGCGCTATATCACATAGTCAATATTGCCAACACCTTATAGTTTTAAAAGACTTAGGAATGTTTGGAAATAATTTCATAGTTTTAAAAGCCTTGAAGTTGAAGATATGTCTATATAGTGTTCGAGTACAATTTTTTAAGATTTTTCACTAAATTTAAAATATTTCAAAATTATGTACTCAACACTATATCATTCTTTCAATAATTTAGGGGATCAATAAAAATATTCTGAATAATCATGCTAAATCAGAAAAACATTATTCTCCTCAAAAGTTTTTTAAATACATTTTAATCATATGATATCTAAAATATCAAACGATTTGTTATTTTTGATTAGGAGAGAAAATGTGGTTAAAATAAGCAATCAAGTGTGGGCTTTTCCCTTCATGTGCAAAACACTTTCGGATATTGATGCACATTTGTAGGGGGGAGCATTTCTCAAAAATGAAACTATCAAAGTACTAAACATTTTGATTTATATCACAAGTACTTTAATTTTCAAATGGTTTTATGGTTTCGATCTCTATACCCAACAACCAACCAATTCACGACGGCGATGAAGTCATAAGGTGGTTAAGGTTAGGTATAAGTCCAATGATCCAACCAGAACCGGAGGGATCTACCCAAGGACATTCCATTAGATAGAATTAGAAGTCCTTAGGAAAGATGGAGTTGAATGAATATGGGAATAATGTTGACTAAGGCATGAGCTAGTACTGGAACAATCACAACAAGGTGTTAGTAATGACGTCTTGGTTAACATTGAAGGGGTTGAAGAATGAAAAAGAAATGTAAAGATAAAGGGTGAAAAGAAAGAAGCCCTCCTTATACTTAGGCAGAAACCGGGTCAATACATATGCTATCAGAATCACAAAGATGAATTCTGGTATTGAAGATAGACATCATGGACCCAGTGATGCAATGCACAACCCTTCCTAGCCACTCAAGATCTCTCAAAAGATCTTGTTTCATTTCCTACAGAGATAAACATGTTATCTATCAACTTTCTCACTCCGAGCTAGTTGGTATTGAAAAGGTGGCAGTCAGCTCCAACCTCTGATCACTAAAACCAAAACGCATTTATTGAGTCTAGAGCCAAAAGAGATCAATATAAATCTCATTAGGACACAATTCTAAAATACACTTGTTGTTCACAAACAAAGAACACAAGTGGTATCTAAGAGTCCTACGCATTATCCTTGTGATCTTGCCAGAACATTCAAAGTGATACTCTTTAGTTTCACAGTGACGAATGGAAATCCTTCCAATGTCAACATCAAACAGCACTTCGGTAGGTGACTTGCGAGATTCTATATTAATCAAGCTTGTGTCAACTGGATATCGATTTTGGTCCAATATATGAATTGATGACTCAATCAGTCAGACAGTAACTAACTGATTCACTCTTATCGTGCTGTCTTCTTTGAGACGTTCCGATAATGAGAACGATCAAGTACGGTGATTCTAATGCATCTGCGTTAGAGGATCCAACACTTTGAGATGGAAATCCTGTCAAGGAGGTTCTTCTAAATTGAATCTACCTGATCACATGTATAGTCTTTAAACTGTAAAACAGTCCTTACTGAACCAGAGGTTAATGCTATCGAGCTTCGACGAATGATAAAGCCATATTCGTCCATATCTGTTGATTATTGCTAACCCTTAAGTGTAGGTTTAGACGACAGTGGTGCGACCTCATTCCAACTGAGTCGGATTCATAATCGCATGCTCATACTCAAGACTTAAAGTTTCAAGAAATAAAGAAAGCTCAAGATCAGACAAAGTTAGACTTCCGCTACTCTGATACTTAACATCTTCCTTGAAGAAATCAAATTATCAAGTCAACGATTATTCAAGGAGATTGTTAACAAGCTTTCAAGATGACACAAAGTATGAGCATGTTGGTCCAAAGACACAAGATCGCACGAAGATAAAGTATTACAAAGATGATCAAGTGATGATGCAAGATTTATGATCTCGAGAAGTTCAAGATCAAGTGACAAAGGCTCAAGATCACAGTTTATCAGGCATGAAGGAACAAGCTCAAGATTAAAGATTAAAGAGCACGACAAAAAGATACAAGATAATGATCAAGAGTCAAGACTGCGAGCAAGATTGAAGAACATTCATAGAATAAGTTTAAAATATCTGCAAACTAGAGTGACCTCCCTTAGGGGGAGATTTTAGGATTCTAGAAAAGACTCTGTCACTTCCAGTATTATTTACGTTCTTAGCTCGTAGTTTAAGTAAGTGACATATTGTTTAGTAATCGGGCCGACCCATGGTAAGCCCATGGAAGCCCACGCCCTTGTAAGACATATAATCCCTCTCCACACATGGAGAGGGTGTTGGTTTCTCATTTTACACATAGTGTTCTTTCACTCTCTCACTAGAAATCTTCCAATTCCTTTCTCTCTCTAGAACTTCAAATAATATTGATGTGTGTTTGATAAATACTTATCCTACAATGACCATTAACATTAGGATTTAATTATTTTGCAACACTTCTTAATCAGCGGCTATATATTAATGAACCGCGTTTACATGCCCTTCAAACATAACATACAAACGTATTTATTAGGGCACTATCCATTGGATGCATCGTTACATGCATTTCACTTTTTGACAAAATTTCAAAGGCTAGATTATTCAGAGCAAACATCAGCCTTTAAAGGCTAGCATAAAGCACGCACGACCACAGTTTACACAAAATGTAGAAATTCAGCGCAAAATAAAAGATATCTGAAAAGCTAAACATACACATCCACACATCCATAAAGCTTAGTCCTGTTATTAAAGGCTTATAACCTAAGCCCAAAAAAAGTATTATAATAGAATCTTTAAGAAAAAAATTCTTGTGTGTTTAATAAGATTTGCATGTTAGTATTTACAATGTATCTATAGCATAAGCCTTTGATCATCTTCTATCATTAAATAACTCAAGACAAATATCTATGTTCGCAAACATCAACTATATATTAACTTATCACAACTTATTAACAGCAAATTTATTTAAGGCTTATAACCTAAGCCCAAAAAAATAGTATTATGACAGAAGTTTTAGGTAAAATTCTATTGTATGTTCAATAATATTTGCATGTCAGTGTTTACAATTTATCTATAGGATAAGCCTCTGATCATCTTCTATCATAACTCAACACAAATATCTATTTTCGCAATCATCAACTACATATTAACTGATCATAACTTATTGACAGCAAAATGAAGCTTTAAAATGAAATTGCAAAAGACCTACGACCACATATCATACAAAGCGTATAAAATCAAATAATCATCATCGGCAAATAAAACAAAACTTATAGGACACCATGCAAAATCAAACACGTATCCACGAATCCAATAATAGCATGCAAAGTAAAAAAGAATACCTACACAACTAACGTTGATCAATCAAATCGTAAATGGATCTATGAATCACCCAAACCCCTAAACAATAACCTCTCCTTCACATAAAACTGTGCTCAAATAGAAAAGAAAATTCGAACATATAGAGAGCACAAAGAATTTCATGTGTTTTAACACAATGACCATCTGACACAAAGGGCAGCATCTAGACACGTATGTGTTAAACAAGACACGCGGCATTTATCTAGTTAATAACGGACACTCCCTCCCCTATTTATAACAAAATTAGGTCAAGGAATATCATCCAATAACCCATTTATGTTTTAATAGCCCAACTAAGCACCCCACTTAACCAAACGACACACCATGACTCAAAACAAACGCATTAATGACCAAAACAGCGTCGCCCGCATGCCTAATCTATAATAGGTTAATAAATGAAAGTAAAATACAAATAAAAGTATGTTCAACCACTTTTTTTGCACAAAACCTTTGGTTTACATCTCACTTGGGTACTTTGTTTTAAAGATAATCGATCATATATAAAGTGATTATCCTCTTCTAACACGTACTCTTCTTTTCTTTTTCCTCCACCCACCATCTACTTTTTTATTTCCTCAATCCTGATGCAGATTCCTCTCTTACAAACCACTGTCCAATTTCTTTTCATTTTACTTTATTAAATTCGTAATTTATTATATCAATTTAAGATCTTATTTCTTTTCAATTCATGATATAATATATTAATTCCAATTAGGTTTCTTTATTTTTTCCTAAAGTAAAAAATTCACTTGTCACATACTCATATGTGATGATTGTTTACACTTTTTAAGCTTTTTCCACTTTCTATAAGCTCACAACCCTTATACACACACAACTCTTCGATATTATAGTGCATAAAAAATATTACACTATAGTAATTTACCACCATATCAGCTCCTTTCACGCACAATGCTAGTTCCATCTAACATTTTATAAGTTAGAATCAAATGAGAAATAAAAGTAAAACGAGAAGGATAAAAATTAACCACAACCACACATTTCAAATGCACATATTAGAGTTTATTAATTCCTCATAATCTCATTATTATCCAACATAATGTATAAATACATAAAGTGACGTGTGCCACAATAAAACTACATGGGCTAGGCCTAAAGCAATACTAATACTAAGCAATCTTGTCTAATACACCACCGCAGTTTGAGCGGGTGGCCTTCAAACATTCAAGCTGGAGCGAAACTAAAGAAATAGTGTGGTAGGCAACCCTATGGTAAAATATCTGCATATTGAAATTGTGAGGGAACATGGAGAACACGAAGTTGTCCCGAAGCAACATAATCATGAACAAAGTGAATATCGATCTCAATATGCTTAGTATGCTGGTGTTGAAATGAATTAGTGGACAAATAAACGGCACTAACATTATCACAATAAACGAATGTGGCGGTAAACAAATGAGCATGAAGCTCACGTAAAAGATTACGCACCCAAGCAGTCTCAGCAACCACATTAGCAACACCTTTATATTGAGCTTCATCACTAGAGCGAGACAAAGTAACATGCCGCTTGGCAAACCATGACAATAAGTTATCACCAAGAAAAACACAATAACCTGAGGTAGATCGACGAGTAACCGGACAACCAACCCAATCAGCATCAGTGTAAGCAATAAGCTAAGATGTAGATGATACATGAAGCTGAAGGCCATGATCAATAGTACCGCATACATATCATAAAATGCGATTTAAAGCAGCCAAATGTGGTTCACATGGATCATGCATGTAAAGACAAACATGCTGAACTGCGTAAGAAATGTCAGAGCGGGTAAATGTGAGATACTGAAGTAAACCAGCTAAGCTTCGATATAACGTAGGATCACTGACAGGATCACCATCAGCTCCTAATTTGGACTCAGTATCCACAGGATTTCTACATGGATTACACTTCTGCACATGTGCACGCTCAATAATTTCCTCAACATAAGTAGACTAGGATAAAAATAATCTTGCAAATGACCGCTGAGCAGAAATGCTAAGAAAATAGTTCAGCAAACCAAGGTCCATCATAGCCAACTCACCATGTAACAAAGCAATAACCCGTTGTAAGAAAGCTGAAGATGAAATTATAAGTATGATATCATCCACATAAAGCAGCAAGCAATGTTGCAAAAATCGTGAGTCGCTAGCCGGGCGGTCGACCACCCTTTAGCCTATAATTGGTCTAGGCGCGATTAATCGGTTTTGCAGATTTTATATATAAATTTCAAAGTTACTTGTATGAGACGGATACAACACTTTAAATGCACTAAAATTAAATGAGTTCGAAGTTACATTGTTCAAAACATTGACATAGATAATAAAAGTTAACAGTTAACAATTCAAAGTCACATTGTAAAAAAAATTGTTTGACTTTCGTTGACCGATTAGGCCGATTTGACCGATTTTTGTCCGATTTGACCGATTTTTGACCGATTTGACCGATTTTTTACCAGACCGATTTTTCACCTGATTTGCCTTATTTTCCAAGGTGTATGGCCGAGTAGCGATTAATCGGCGATTACAAGGCCGCCTAGGCCAATTTTTGCAACATTGGCAGCAAGTAAGCAATGTCAAAACCACGATGAAATATAAATAAAGAGGAGTCAATTTTACTCTGCTAAAACCCAACTCGAGTAGCATAACTAGCAAAGCGCTAAAACCAAGCCCGATGGGCTTCCTTAAGACCATATAATGATTTCTGCAAATGGAAAACATAATCTGGTCGAGCAGAATCAACAAACCCGAGAGGCTGATGCATATAAACTATCTCAGATAACTGACCGTGAATAAATGCATTCTTCACATCTGGCTAGTAAATAGGCCAATTGCGAAAGATCGCAAGGCTCAAAACCGTGTGAATGGTAGCCAGTTTAACCACCAGACTAAATCTCTCATCACAATCAATCCCCTGCTGCTGACTACGTCCATTTGCAACGAGACGAGCCTTATATCTGTTCAAGGAGCCACGTGCATGAAACTTATGTCTGAAAAGCCACATTAAACGAACAACATTCACATTAGCTGGACGGGGCACAAGAACCCACGTTTCGTTAGTAATTAGAGCATTATATTCATTTAACATAGCTTATTTCCAATTAGGATCACGAAGTGCATAAATATGAGAGCGAGGAAGAGGCGAAGTATTGGTGACATGCCAATTCATACGTTCAAGCGGTTTAAAATATGTCGGCTTTAGCACGAGTGACCATGGGATGCGTAGACACGGTTTGAGGTGGATTATTTGGTTGGTTATTTGGCGGGATAGAAGTAACAGCTTGGACCTCAGTTTGGGCTAGTCCAGTAGGTGAAGGAGTTGCGTTTTGGGCTGGTCAAGTAGGTGAAAAGTATTGGGTTGTGGCGAAACAGGTGAAGACGGAGTAAGGGTTGGTGGGCTTCGTTAGTTTCTGGTCAATGGAAGATGGAATTGTGTGTTGGATATTTGTTTGGTCAGTGGGAGTTGTATTCGGTGGGTTAAGATTAGCATTGTGTTGGACCGTTTTTATTGGTGGAGGCAAAAGAAAGGCATAAGTGGTTTGACGAGAAGACATTACAGTACCAAAAGGGATAATGTCTTCATCAAACCGTACATGTCTCAAAATAATTGTTGTATTTGAGGATAAGTCAAGACATTTGTAACCACGTGAGGATAGCAAAGACATCCAAAACACACAAATGTTCATATGTAGGTGTTTGGTTATAGAGTTTGGTAAATGGTATTTCGTTTTTGATGGCGGTAGAAGGTAATATGTTCAAAAGGTAAGCGGCCATATTAAGAGCTTCCACCCAATAAGAAGGAGGTATGTTAGCTTGAAAAAGCAAAGTACGGATAAGGTTATTAATAGTGCGAAGCATACGTTCAGATTTGCCATTATGTTGGGAAGTACGAGGGCAAGAAAACTGAAATTGTATGCCATTTTGGCGAAAAAGGTCATGGAAACGAGTGTTGTCATATTCACCCCCATGGTCACACTGCAAAGCCTTAATGTCTACATTAAATTGTTTATTGACATAAGCACGAAAAGCAACAAAAGTATCAAACAAATCAGATTTTTTTTGCAAAGGGTAGACCCATACAAAGTGAAAAAAGTGATCTAAGAAAATAGCATCACTTTCACTCGAAATTGGGGATGTCCATAAATCCGAGTGAATAATTTCAAACACAGACTGAACAGAAAACTCATAACTATAAAACGGTAGCTTAACATGTTTACCTAATTGACACGCATGACACAAAGCGGACAACTTTGATTTATTACACGAAATTAAATTACCTGACTCTAAATGACGTGGCACATCTTCCCCGAGATGACCGAGGCGTATGTGCCATGTAGTGGAACTTAATGAAAGCAAAGCAACTGGAATTTGAAACGAGGGTTGGTGGGTGACCGGGTAAAGGTCGCCCGTACTATCACAACGAAGAAGAAGCTTTTGGGTATGGTTATCCTTCACTAGAAAAACCATAAGCATCAAATTCAACAGAAACGTCATTGTTACGTGTAAATTTAGGAACAAAAATTAAATTCTTAATTATGTGAGGTGTGACAAAAATATGATTTAGATGAATAGGCTTATGAGATGTATGCAAGAAGCTATGTCCAAAATTGATAACATCAAATAGTTTATACTTATATATATATATATATATATATATATATATATATATATATATATATATATATATATATATATATATATATATATATATATACTAGTAACATAACCCGCCCAACGGGTGGGCTCGGTTCATAAAACTTTTTTTGAGAATGGGCGGGTTCGCTTCATAATCATATAGATAATACTAAGTAGATGCAAATAAATTCTACCGAACAACACATAATAATTTATAAAAATTGAAACGAAACAAAGATGTTGGTAGTGTAACATCCGATAATTTTCGGAATTTTAAAGGACTATTTTAACCTTTGACTTTTCGGGTCTGACTTGACTTTTTGACCTTTGGTCTTTTATCGTCACAATAAAGCGATTACCGCATAACCGGTAAAATTTTCGGAACAGATTTTAAATAATAACCCATATTTATTATTACATCTCTCAGGTGCAAAGCTATTTTTAACTTACCCGACTTGAAAACGAAAAAGATATATGTTATTTCTAAGCTGACGTATCAAAAACGAACCACTAAGTCACGTTTTCACAACTCGGACTCTAAAGCAATTTGATGTAAAACGACATTCCTGACAACTTTTTAGTTTTGACCGAGACCCGAAAACAGTCAGAAAGTGACTGAAATGCCCTCGCAAGATTATAGAAACACGAAAATAATTAAATAATATTTAGTTATCACTTTTTATTAAATAAAAATATTTAATAAATTAATTATCATGTTATTCAATAACGTTTATTAAAAACACAATTATTCAAGTTAAAAATTCATTTTACGGACAAAGTTTGTCAGCGATATACAATTAAATGATGAACATTTTAAATAAATGTTATAAAACAATTCTGAAATAAAGTCGTGTAAATACTCATTTTTATTGGAAAAATGATTTGGAAAACAATGGCGCAAGTTTCGTGACTCGAATCGACCGTTAACTAGTTCAAACGAGTCCCGAACCGATAGTTATCAAAACTATGTTAAAAACTTACAAAATCAACCCTGAACTAATATTCAATTTCTATTTCATTTTAAACTTTTATTATATATATAAAAGTTTTATATTTTTTTTCTTTTCTCATTTCATAAATATATACACACACATACATGCCCTTCTCTCTCTCTCTCAATTTCCGGCAGCCACCGGCCACCACCGCCGCCGCCGAAAAACTTTTTCGGCGAGTTTTCCGGCCGAACCCAAAAATTGTTCCTCGTCACCCGATCTACCCGATCCCCACACCCACGCGCTGCAACCACCACACCGACGCCACCATCGTCTTCATCAATCATAACACCACATCACCACCATTCATCGTCATCACCACAGCCGCCACCCCACAAGGGTGCGTGTGGTTTTCTCCGCCGCACCAAATAAAAAGGGTGCGTTTGTTCTTTTATAAAAACACCACAAGGGTGTTTGTTTCGGTGATCAACACCACGACAAGGGTGCGTTTGGGCGGCTGTCCCGAAGCACTAGGGTGCGTGGGTTTGATAGTAGCACCAAGTAGGGTGCGTTTGGTTTGTTTTATGGCACCAAGAGGGTGCGTTTGGTGGGGCAGCCACCACCTTAGGTGCGTTTGGTTTTAATAAAACAGCCACAAGGGCGTTTGGATCTGGGTTTATACAATAAGGGGGCGTTTGGCTGTGTAAATGAAATAAGGGTGCGTTTGGTTTGTGGGTTACGCCCCGAGAGGGTGCGTTTGGCTGTTAGACAACCTATAGGGTGCGTTTGGTTGGTTGGTTAGCACCAGCAGGTGCGTTTGGTTGGTTTAAAAAGCACAAATGGTGCGTTTGGTTTAACATAAAGAGCATAAGGGTGCGTTTGGTTTAGCAGTATAACCAAACGGGTGCGTTTGGGTTAGCAGGAAAACCGTATAGGGGTGTTTGGGTTAGCAGGAAAACCGTATAGGGGCGTTTGGGTTAGCAGTTTCACCATAAGGGCGCGTTTGGGTGAGCAGAAACAACTTTAGGGTGTGTTTGATTTATACAAAACGACAAATAAATATAACATAAGGTTTTATAAATATTAAAACCGGATATAATGGTGGATAATTGGTCAAATAATGTGATTAGTTATTATTTTCGGATATATTATATTAGACCCGTAACGGACTTATAATATGGAAACAATGACAATAACAAATAAATACACTTGAAATTTACTTGGATGTTTTCTATTAAATTGATTTGGAAAGGTTGATTTGCAACAAAGTCTTTCGACTTGGGATCGTTTTATAAACGGAAAAGTCATGGCGAAATTTATATAAATTTCTATATTTAGTAACGATTCACTAAAGCTTCTATTATTTTAGAAACCGATAACAGGGACTAAGTTATATTTTAAAGATATATTAATTTGTATTATACAATAACCCGACCAACGAACGAAAACTATACTTTTACAATGAGACAACTATTTTAGACACGACCCGTCGAGGAAACGAAATATAAATTTATAAAATATTATTTTATATTTTATAATTGTCAGCTAGAAGATAACATAATAATTGTTGTAAAAGCTTTATAAACATCGTTTAACTTAATTAGTAATCTTAAAACGTACGATTACGTTTATGCAAGAACTTTTTATTTAATTAAGTGGTGATTTCAGAAAACGGGTCAAACTAATTGGTTAATTATTTACTCACACTTCTTATATAATACTTGCAAAGTATTATACATTTCATATTAATCTTTGGATTGTTTGTCTTTATTATATAATTCACGATACGAATTATATACTTGTTCATTTTGCATAAGTAATATATACGGGATATATTACATACTTTGCGTTACTTTCGATTTATTTTATTTAACCAACCACCCAAACCATTACAACTTGGAAATCTAAATCTTTATCAACGTGTCGCGTTGACGTAACCATTCATCGGAAAACCCAAATGCATCACTCTAGAGTAGGGGGATATAGCCGTTAAGATAAACCGCAACTTCTTGGTCGAGCCGTTCTGGTTTCCGTTTGTGTTGTGATTAATATGTGCAGTTCTGCAAATCGTGCTACAACATCAATGTGAGTTTATAGCCCCATGTTTTACTCGTTTTACATATATTTTGGGGTGAGAACATGCTTGTTTACAAATGCATTTACATGGTTGATTACCTGTTTGGTTTACATACTCATTTATACATCTCGCGAGGAGATACAATACTTGGTTTAGTTTTTGAACGTAAATACATACTATACTTTTATGATTACGGATTAGCTCAGGTTGTATGTTACCAAGTAATTCAATGCTGAGGGTGTCCAGGTGGGGGCATCCGGTGTAGGCACATGTAAAGTAATTCAATGCTGAGGGTGTCCAGGTGGGGACATCCGGTGTAAGCACATGGCCATTATTTCTGTTAGCGAATCAGTTTCATGAGCTTAGAGTAATCGTAATCATTGTTTTATACACACTTGAATATTTACGTTGCCTTGAATAAAGTGGCAATACATACTTTGGACAATTGCGGTCTAATTTTCATACATACGTTTTTGTGACTATTTGGGGATTAAATGGTCATGCATATTTTACAACTCTTTGAATTATGACAATCATACATACATTTTGGAAGAACATTTAAGGATTTAAATGCTCATACACCCTTTGGAAACCTTTGGTTTATCATTTATATTTAAACAAACCTATGAACTCACCAACTTTAATGTTGACACTTTTAAGCATGTTTTTCTCAGGTGAATTAGATGCTTGGATTATTTGATGTGCATTGGAGTCTAAACTGACAAGATTTCATTCATGGATTTCTACATACATACAAGTGATCAAATCTCGTTGTGTTAATTTCAAGCTTTTCATTGTGATGCAATTATGGGACAAATGTTATATCAATTTCAAGGAAATCAACGAGATTACTTTTCAGACGACACATTTAGAGGTCGTTCTCGTGTATCTAGCGCTGTGTATTATGAAGTAACGCCCCCGGACACATTTCCGCTGCGATACATTTTTGGGGGAGTTATAGTTACGCTGTAACTATAACTTTGATAAGATTTCCTTCCAAATATAAGGTTACGGCGTAACCAGATATAGTGTTACACCGTAAAGTCTTTCTTGATCTTCGTACTTGCTTAATTTATGTTACGGCATAACCATTTTTGGTGTTTCGCAGTAACATTCTTCAAAATTTACACTTTATGTCCTTTTTCCCTTGTTTCTTGTCATTTTCCTGCATTTCACCTGAAAACTATAAAAACAACAGAAAATATCTCGTTTTCGAGTGTTTATGAAACATTTGCAGGTATTTTAGGAGGTATTTTGTCACCAAAAAGTATTAAATACTTGATGTTATCAATTTTACCCGTGTGTTTGTTGGAAATCGAATAAAACTAGAATTATAAATTTCAAGCTTTTATAACCCATCAAAGTTTTTGGCGCCGCTGCCGGGGATTGAAATCGTTCTTGAATAAGTCATTATTATATTACAAACTAAATTTTCAAAATCGCCGTACAGTTTTCTGGCAAACTGACTCAATTTTCTTCAGAAAGTGCGCCGACATAACCATTGTGCGCCTATTTTTCTGCAATTACAGAAAGTACACCGTACTTATACTAAGTACGCCGCACTTCCTGCATTATTTCACAAACAAAACCTGTTTTCAAAAAGAGAAGAGGAACATCAATACCAAAACCCCATAAACTGTAATTTGACCATTTGAAAATGTGGAATTTATTCCTAATGTTCATAATTGTTGAAATCTTGTATTATCATAATTTGTACATTAAAAAAAGAAAAATAAAAAAGAACTATTTAACATCTTATTTGTTTGAAATTCTGAATGCCTAAATGTATCTATTGATTGCTAAATATTGCCTATTTAACTTTGACCTCCTGCAAAATAAAAATAAAAATGAAAATTTTAAAAGAATTAAGGAAATTTATAAAAGTTATATGATGATCATTGTGCTTAGAAACCTGATATTTGATATATTTAACAAACATTTTAAAAATAATAAAGATAAGAAATATGAAAATACTAAAATTAAAACTTTTAAAAATTTAAAAACTAAAAATTTTAAAAGTACGGCGCACTTACTCCAAAGTGCGCCGATTTTCTGAAAAATCATAAAGGATTTGAAAAAACTCAGAAAGTACGCCGCACTTTATTCAAAATGCGCCGCACTTTCCTATCTGGAACCAAATAGAATGCTTGTTTCTTCGTTTTTATACGAAAATTGCTTGAACTAAAAAATGCTATCTGTTTGTTGATAATATGTAAATGTAAAAAGCTATTATTATTTATTTTAACTAACCCACTAATGGTTGTTTTAATGTTGTCTTATTTTATAAGAGTTATGGATCCCAATTCGAGTCTTGGAAAAATTTGCTTAGGAGAAAACGTTGTTGAAATCTCGAGTGACAAGGTTGAAGGATCTGGAGACTGGGATTCTCCAGAGTATCAAGACACTGCTAACAGTGGAGGAAAGAAGGAAACAAAAGCTATGGTTTTTCACAAGATGGATACCGAAGAAGTTAGTGATAGATTCGTGGCACCTTGTTTTGTCAATGGGCTGGAAGCATATGATGGGGAGATTAATCTTGGAGTGGAAGAGAACATGATCTCGAACGAATATGCAGTAAAATTATGCCTGGAACATGAGGTTAAAAGAGGAAACAAAATAGTTAAGAAAGAGCTCATTGTTGCACTAAGAGGTGAGATCTATTTTGTGAAGTTCATTATCAACCCAGAAGAAGATGATGTTGAACCTGGGGTGATTTTTGGAAGATCATTCCTACGTATGACCAAAGCAATTACTGATTTCGGGACTGGAACTATAACAATATATCCTGATATCGATCCGTTCTTGGAAGATATTGAGGAAGAAGAAAAAAGTATGGATGATTGGGACCAGTTACTTGATTTTAACTTAGATGATATACCATTGTTGGGTGGAGAAGAACTTCTGCCATTTGTATGCAAAATGGGGAAAAGTAATCGCAACAAGAAAAAAGCAATGGAGAATCTTAACTTATTCTATCAAGATATAGGAACATCTTCATCAACTAGGAGACATTTGACTCAAGAAGAAGAAGCAAAGGAAGCATTGGCAATCAAAATTAGCCAGAAGTTTGCTCTGTTAGAAAAAGTAAGGCCAGTACTTGAAACAATGGCTTATCATGACAAATACAAGAAAGTGCTCTATGAGATTTAGAAAGACAAAGTGGAATTAGATGGAATGATTGTGAAAGAAGAGGAAGAAGCAATAAAAAAGGTTAATTGTGAGGCGTTGAAAGAAAAAGACAACCCCAGAGCATTCATATTTCCTATCAGATTGGAGGGCCAGGTTAACAAAAATGCGTTAGCTAATACTGGGTCGGATATCACTACCATGCCTTACAGTATTTATGAGCAGTTAGGAAGAGAAGAAATGAAGAAGGTCAATAGAGGGATCACAATGATTAATCACACCCTGGCAGAAGCTATGGGAATACTCACAAATGTTCTTTGTTAGGTGGGGGTTACCACCTTAATTACTAAGTTTCTAATCTTATATATACCAATCGACCGTGATGCACCAATAGTAGTTGGTCGGGAATTCCTGAGTACGATTGGTGGCATAGTCAATACCCCAGAGAGACTTTTCTCAAGTTTTGATGGATTTTGTCATCAAACCTTCCGTGCTGCAAGATCCGATGTTCTGAAAAATGCAAAAAGTGATAGCGATAACGAGGAAGATTATGAGATAAAGAGAAATAAGTTTGGAGCACCGATATATGGTCCAAAACATGCACCATATCTGAATTGTAACGATCCAGCTGAGCGATCGTTAGCTCTACAAACAGTAACTAACCCATTTCGGAAGATCAATGTTTGGAAAAAGGCCATTAGTTTCCTTGGTTCATTACCCGTACCATTAAAACACGTTATCTGGAAACCTGATTACAAGGGTTGTTATACTAAAGAGGAGGAAGCAACAAGATAGTGGCGTACTGAGATAAGGTTAACTGATCCATATGGAAATATTTATATTCAAGGATTCACAACCAAGAAAATAGACCAGAAGTTGTCAAAATATCATAAGTTGAGTGACATTATGTCACCCAATTGGTTTATGGATTGAATATTTAGACCAAGTTGGAATAAAGGAGGAAATTTATGTACTCCTAAACTATTTTACTTTTTTGTTGAGTCAAAAATAAAATCAATTGTATAAATCCATAGGGAATTACATTTGATGTACGGACATTAGTATGATCTAAAAAAACATATAATTTCTTAAAAATAGGCAAAGTACGCCGCACTTCAGTGAAGTGCGCCGCACTTTAAAGCGGTTTTTCATATATAAACTTACAAAACACGATTTAACTCATTATAAAAACTCACACACTAACACAAAGCCGCCGGGTTTCTCACGAACACAAAGGAAAATTTCAAAAAAATCAATCCATCAACTCGTTAATCATGCCTAAGGTATGTTGATATCATTCCTAAACTTGTTTATTATCAATTTATTCAATTCTTGTTCATTAGGGTTATTTATAATTAGATTAAGGAAAATCGAATCCATGGTAGATATAAACAATTAACACATTAAATTATGATATTTAGGAGTTATTTATCAAAATGCATGCTTAATATTGATAAATCTAAAATACTATACATATTATTAATTTATCTTTATAAATAAATTGTTGGAAAATCATAAAAATCAAAATTATTTTAACCAGCCCAGAAAGTACGCTGGTTTTAGGATAAAACCGCCACACTTTGCTAAATTCCCAGGAAGTACGCCTCACTTGAGGGAAGTGCGTCGCACATTTTACACCAGAAAGTCACAGAACATTTGAAAAACCATCAAAATCTTAACCATTTATACCAAATCATTTCTAACATAACCATACATTGTATTGTTGATTATTTTTGATGTGTTGACTATAAGAGGAAACAATGCTGAAGCCAGATCATCGAGATCCAAACGCTCTTGACAATTTGAAACCGTGGAAGAAGTGTTGCTTCCACAAGTTCTGTAACACCCCCAAAATGGGTCGCAGCGGAATAAGGATCCGGGGCATGTTACTTCAAGATCAACAGCACAAGATATATATAAGAACGACACAAAAGTCGTTTAAACTGATACATTGGATTTAAATAAAAGACATATTACAAAAGCTTATAGCTTTACTTGTTCTTTATTTAATATTACAAAAGACGACATAGATTTCCCAAAACATGATGCACCTAAGTCTTTAACAGTGCAATCCAAAACATAATCCAATGCATCCTTTGGCATCTCGTGCCTAATGACCTCCTGAAAACATTGCTTAAAACGTCAACAAAATTGTTGGTGAATTCATAGGTTTATGTATTTAAATTATGCAGGACCGCAAGATTTTCCCGTGATGTTACAACAGATGCCAACAATCACAAAACCAGATTACTGTTGCACTAAGCTCATGACACCGAAGCTCAACCTATATTTTGCTATTTTAGCAGTTATTTGCCCGTACACTTCTTCGACTTGTCTCCAGTCTCCTTGATGGTAATATGTGCCAAAAAGACGTGACATCCTTGTAGCAGATACTTCTGGGCCTTGGTGCACGAGATGATGTTTAATCGAGTCCCGCGTTTATTTCTACTTCCGTCTCCATGAAAAATTAAGATTTCGCTCCCAAAGGGAATACGAACGATCTTCTTAGCACAGTCAATAACGGCTTGGTATTTCGTCAACCAGTCCATGCCAATTATGACGTCATAAGTACCCATTTCTACAGGCATTAGGTCGACGTGAAACGGATGGTTCAGAAAATTTAACGTGCAACCCAGTAATACCGTATTTACCCAAATTATTCTACCATCAGCTAATTCAACGTTATAACCATGATCTAATGTAGTGGGGGTTATATTAATCAAGGTACTAAATTGAGTAGACACAAAACTTCTATCCGCACCAGTATCAAACAAAATGGAAGCACAACGGTTATTTAGGAGAAACGTACCCGTCACAACGTTGTTGTCTGGGTTTTGCCCTGCAACTCCCACTGCATAAGCCCTGGCTACAGCGTTGCCATTTCCCTGGTTCTTGTTCTTCCACTGGGGGCAGTCCTTCTTGAAGTGGCCTGGAGCCCCACACTCAAAGCAAATGATGGCATTGGTATTTGCCCCTTGGGCTCTTGGGTTGTTGTTGTTGCGGTTGTTGTTGTTATTGTTGTTGCGGTTGTTGTTGTTATTGTTATTGCGGTTGTTGTTGTTGTTATTTGCAGTTGCAGGCCGGCTCCTACAGTCCTTGGCCAGGTGGCCAAGCTTCTTGCAGTTATTGCATGTTGGTATACAAGGACCGTAATGGTTGAAGTTACACTTGGGACATAGAGGTTTAGTCCCTTCATACATAAGCCCTGCCTGTGTTCTGCCTTTTGTTTGGTTGTTGGTTTTGGTTATTTCGAGGAGCGTCTTCAAACTTCCTCTTGTTTTCTGTCTGTCTCTCAGCCAAAGTGTTAATCCTCCTATCCATCAATTCAGTCGCCATCTCAATAGCCTCCTGCATGGTCTTTGGCTTCGATGCCACAACACTTGAGTAAATCAGGTCGGGCATCCCACCGACATACCTTTCTATTTTGTCAGTCTCTTCAGGAAACATCCTGTCACACAGCAATGCTAGCTCCTGGAAGCGTTGGTTGTAGGCTACTACATCGGTGCCTTGTACTTTTAGGTTCCACAACTCTGCCTCAACCTTCTTGATTTCATTCCTCGGACAATATTTAGTTGTCATCTTCTTCTTCAAGTCAGACCACGTCATTGCATATGCCACCTCATTAGTCACTGTCCTAGCATGTGAGTTCCACCATGTTAGAGCAGTTCCCATAAGAGTACAAGTGGCAAACTTCACTTGATTCTCCACGGTGCAGTTACTTATGCGAAACACGGTTTCCATCCTCTCAAACCACTGGGTCAAGTTGACCACTCCTTCTGTGCCCCTGAAGAATAAGGGTTGACATTTCATGAAGTCTTGATAGGTGCACTCCCGAACAGTGCGTTCATTCCTTCTCACACCTGTTCCCGAGGTATGGCTATCATCGCCATTTCGGGTCGTAGCACGTGCTGCCAACACAGCAGTGACACCCTCGTCGATCATGGCCTGCAGTTGGGCACTGGTGACCGAAGTGGGAGGTAGTAGGTCTGTGACTGTGGGGGAAGTTGTACCTGGATTAACCTCGTTGGCCTTCCTCTGTGGGCCATTTTACTTAAATCACAAGAAAAATGAAGATACCCGTTATATAATCAAAAAGTCTCAAACATAAACCCTATGTAATACATAATAAAATAAAACGAGATCATCACACATGGTGGAAATACACAACAGATATTTAAATTAACAATCGACATTTAATTCACCAATAAATACGATTTCATATAAAAAATAATCCATCCTTACCCATATGATGAACTAGGGAAAATAATACATGAATGGTTTTAATTACAAACTATAAAAAATAAAAACATATGTTACAAAACAAAAATAAACCTAAAATAGCCATACTAGCCGAGATATACTCGCAATAACTTAGTAGGCTGTACCAATAGCCGATATATGAACCCAAGATCTAAACAAAGTTGCAAACAAAAACAAAATAAGCTATACAGTCTGCTAGCTGGGAACAACCCATAATACTTAACAGACTGTATAGTAGCTACAATCATAACCCCAGTCTAAGAACTGCTACTGGCCTCCTCTGGTAGCTCTGGCTCTGCAGGATCCTTAGCAGGTCCCTGCTGTCTCTGAAGCTCGATCATCTGAGTCTTGAGGCTCTTCACTATCTTTAGCGTCTCCACTAACTGTCTCTGTCTCTTATAGTCTGTTTTTAGCAGATCTGAAATCACCGACTACCTCCTACGGTCTGCTGCCTGCAACTCAGTGATCTCGGACTGCTGAGCCACGATCGTAGTCCGAAGTGATATGCCCTCAGAATGTACCTGATCGCAAGCATCCATTGACCGTGCCCAAGCGGCACGAGATAATCTGGCCTCCTCCTCCATCAGAAGGGCCATGCATCTATGGAATGCCTATCCCTGTACCAACATGTTGACACGGCCTAAGTATACTCGGTCCATATCGTGCATCATCCAGCCTGAGAATATTATGATCTCATCCTCTTGGTCCCAACAGTAGTAAGACAACTCAATAACTCTTGATTGACCCCCTCGTTAGGGGTGGTCTGGTGCATCTCCTAGAAGGCTCCAACAAGGTCCATACCAAGTTTCCGTAATACCATAGACCTAACTCTCTAGACAATGCGTCCTATAGCGTCATCTAACATATAACAAATCCATACAGTTTCCTTCCCTAGCAGAGGCATGTCCAACCTGCCTAGAGGACCAGCTGCCGAACTCTCCCAGACCACGTATCCAGGACCATGATTAGAGTACGACGCTGCCATCTTATTAAGCGGTAAACAAATCTCAGGCATCTCAGTCTCATGAACAGGAGATGGTATAGGTAATGGCGGAGAGGGTATCTGAGGAAGTGGTGATGAGTATTTGTGATAAGATGTATGGTGGGGATTAGTAAGACTAACAATCTCTCAGCAACTTCCTCGGAGAGGAACGGTGCCGGCGCCTGGGGTCGGATGGACATCCTAGCCGTGACGCGATAAGCAATGTATGGGTCCTGGTCAGCTGAATAAGCAACAGCTGCAGGGTCAGCAGGAGCTAAGTGCTCTTCCTCTGCATCATCATCATCAGATGACTCCTCATCATCCCTGTCTCCTCTGTCAGCAGGATAGTCGGCTGGATCCTCCTCAGGATCCTCCTCCAATCCTCCCTGGTCCTCCCAGGTCAGACTTTGGTATATACCCTGGTGACTGATGAGTAGGTGAGTCAGCAGCAGGCATTGGCTGCTCCTCAGCCGGGAATACCTCATCGTCCACTGGTAAGAACTCCGGGTAAACAGGCTCCGGAACAAAAGGTATGTAAATAGGTGAAGGTGGTGCCTGCTCTGGCTCCTCAGGGCCAGGCACATAATCTGGTGATGGTGGTCCCTCAGGGCCAGGTATGTAGTCCGGCGATGGTGGAACCTCAAAAATAGGTCCCTCGACTCCTGGTGACCCCATGTCTAAATCGTCTCAGAAACTGTGATGTTAATGTAACCGTAGAGTGCACAGAAATCTGACATGAATAGTATCTGAAATCAAAAATATGCTTATATAAGTATATTAATAGTTAGACTATCAATCCATATATACGTAATATAATATATAAACACGTATATCAATTTATAGAGCCGTGAATATAGCCTAACCGACTAATGTCAATAATTTGTGAGTAATCATACCCCGTAAAAACCCTTTTGTATAAAAAGCATGTTTGAAAACGGTTTAAAGTTCCAGCAAAAAATATTTAGTACCTGGTTCTTCTATTACGCTTGGTCACTGATACAATCTGTAACACCCCCAAAATGGGTCGTAGCGGAATAAGAGTCTGGGGCATGTTACTTCAAAGATCAACAACACAAGATATATATAGAAACGACACAAAAGTCGTTTAGGAATGATCCATTAGATTTAAATGAAAAGACATATAAAAAAAGCTTATAGCTTTAACTTTTTTCTTGTTTATTAATTACCAAAAGACCAACATAGATTTTCCTAAACATGATGCCACAAAGTCTTTAAAACCAAGTACAATCCAAAACATAATCCAATACATCCTTGGGCACCGTCACTCCTATAAACCTCTGAAAAACATTGCCTTAAAATGTCAACAAAATTATTGGTGATTTCATAGGTTTTAAGTATTTAAAGGATATGCATTACCGCAATATTTTCCCCGTGATGTTTACAACATATGCCAACAATCACAACACCAGATTATTTTTGCACAAAGCTCAAGACACCGAAGCTCAACCTATATTTGCAAATTTAGCAGTTATTTTGCCCCGTACAGATGTATTTTAACCCACAACATCCAATTCCCGACATGGTCAAACTTTCGATCGCCATTTAGTAAGCTAATCACCCCAAACGGGAATGGTTAATCCCAATATAACTATTTAATACACGTTCGCTCTCACATAATGCAATTAACAACTACATTTCTCAATTTGACATTCATGATAAATGGTCCTCAGGAGGTTCGCTACTTATGCAAACACATAATCAATAAAACTTAAACACTTTGCGTCCAATTTAATAAAACAAAGCATGTTTCCACCCCAAATAATATAATTCATAAAACGTAAAAAGTTGGTTGCTATGTAGCTCACCTATGAGTACAGATAGTCCAAATAAACACAGATAAAAACGACACGCAAGACATAAATTGCAACCTTTTAAATCAATGACGTATAAGTACTGAGTACTTTAATTTGATAACATTGAAAATAATCTTATAGATGTTACATCGTACTACTTTCGTGCTATCATAATTAAAGATGTCCCAGACATGACTACGAGGACATAGGACAGCTTTAAATCGTAAATCCAACAACTCTCGATACTCATCCGAATAGGCCTCACTAATACACTCCCTATTAAGAATATCACATTGATAACCACTCAAAGATTCTATATATCAACATCACCGACTAATCGTTATTAGTAAAATAATATTTAATAAAGTGAAAACGATTTATAAATATATTTTCTTAAAATGACCAAATATGTCGTTTTAAGCCCGTATCTCGCGTTTCTTACGTCCCACTCTTCGTATAGACGAGCGAATCAAAATATTACATTATCCAATTTTTTAAGATTCAAGTTTTTAAGATTCTGCGATGAATAGTAAAATTACTGTTCACAACAGCTCGTTTGTCGTTTTAATTAGCGTAAACTCGTAATCGCGATAACTTATTCGTTTTAACTCCGATTTTAGTGATTCCTTCGAGTACGTTCTCGTTATTAAAAGTTATATCATATTTTAGATGTTTTAAAAATAAAAGTTGCTGTAATGAATAGTAACTTTTTATAAAAATAGTTTTATAAAAGTATTTATAGTCGTAAACTCGTTTTTAACGTATCTTTTTCGTTATAGATCGGTTTTTCGAGTTTCTTATCATTATGGAATCGTCATGAGGCGTATTATTATTATATTATATCAAAACCTACTGTCCAAATTCGAATTACCACAGCCCATAAGTATTTTAGTGTATAACTTTATAAAAACCTTGTTTTTATGTATTATTAACTTAGTAGTTTACTATAAAAACTCTTAAAAACACATTTGACACTTGTGGTACTTATAATAAAGTCCAATATCATCCCTAGTCCTTGTAAATTCATTGTAACAAGTTTAACCCTTTTACTTTCATTATTTTCACATGTGAAGATTAAGAAACCTTATAAAACCCTAATTTAACCTAAACATGTTTATACTTAATCCATAGGTTAACATACTTTTATTTTTACTTTTCCATGATATATAGGACCATATGACATAAGAATAAGTGCATATAATCATAAACATAAATAATAACTCATTTTACATATTAGAAAGTCCTTAGTGGTGATTATGGCTATATTTAACATGTAACACATAAAATTATAAGAAATAAAAGTATAAAGGAATTAAGAAAACCTTAGTGATGATGTAAGAGATGTAAAATGAATGCTAAACCCATGTTTAGACTTAAATCCAAGCTTTCAAGCTTATAACCCTAGATTAGGTTTCCAAAACCCTAATCTTTACTTTTTCTTCTTAATACTTGCAAATGATGAACCAATGCTTGCACAACCACCTTTGGATTTCCTTTTGATTGATGTGTAAAGGGTTGTATAATCTTAGAAAATCAAAGTATGGATTTTGTTTGGTGGCTTATTTGTGCCGTGAGTTTTAGGACAAAGAAAAGAAGAAAGAAATGAATTTTTGTTAAGTGTAAGAGTATGTAAACTTTACTCATGCATGCATGCTTATTTATAGTAAAAATATCTCCCTAACTTAACCATGGTTACTTTCTAACCCTAGCTTAAGGTTAACATGTCAAGTTGATAAAGGTGTAAGAGTTACTTTATTAAATATCTAGATATTATGAAATGTTGAAAAGTCTTGGTTCTATCCTTAATAATTTCGGCATATATATATATATATATATATATATATATATATATATATATATATATATATATATATATATATATATATATATATATATATATATAAGATGTTATTTTTATTATTTTGAGTATTGGGTATAATCGTGGGTATTCGTTTAGGCGTAGTTAGGTTTTGGAACTTCCGGGAATGCCTAAACGCATTTTATCGCGAAACGTGAACGCATTTTACGTAGACCAATTAAAAATAAGATGAACAATAGTTATTAATTAACTCCATTAATAATCATATAACACTTGCTTGATTGTAAACATTTAATCGTTTATGCGCGTTTACATTGATATGATCATTTTAGTTTACGCGATTTAACTTAACGTTTACGGTTTAAGAGCCAAACGCGTAAAACCCTATAAATAAATTGTGTATTCCATAAGTCAGACAATGACTAAAACAGAGGTGTTGTTATAGTCTCCCACCCGTTAGCTGAGCCTGTCCTCAAGGCTTAAGACGGCAAGCACTTGACGACGGCCGGTCTTTTGTGAACAAATGTGGGTATTTCTTATGAATTGATCTTCGCGTTCCCATGTAAACTCTGGCCTTCTCTTGGTAGTTCCATCGAACCTTGGATCTAATGGGATACAGTATCGCTTGAAAAACCGTTTAATCTTCAGATCTGTGACTCTCTAGCGGTTCCTCGACAAACTGAAGCATGTCATCAAAAGAAGTCCATCCAACGGAACGGCTAGGGTTCGTCGGCATGACACTTATTTAAGTTTGGACACGTGAAATGTATATGAAACTCTGGCTCAGCTCCTAGGAAGCTCCGGAGCTGTATGCACGTCTCCAAACCTTTTTTATTTACTTGAAGGGGCCAAACAAACCTGGATTTAATTTCCCTCGTTTGCCAAAAATGTAAACCCCGTTCCAAGGCGAAACCTTAAGCATCACTCTATATCCAACCTCAAACTCAATCGGTTTACGTTCAATTAGCGTAGCTCTTTTGCCTAACTCTCGAGCGGCTTGCATGCCCTTCTTTTTGCTTAACTGAATGATTCTATCAGTCGTCTCTTGTACTATCTATGGGACGGTGAGTGTAACTTCTCCAACTCAGCCCAACTAACAGTACCTTGCGAGCGACATTTTCTACCGTAATGTGCTTCAAAGGGTTGCAGATTTTAATGCTAAGCCATGATTAACTATTATTGTATGAAAACTCGACACTAATGGCAAATGTTTACCCCATACCATTTCCAAAGTCGATCACACAAGCTCTAAGCATATCTTTGAGGGAGTTTGAATGGTTCTCTCGCGTTGTCCGTCTGTTTAAGGATGGTATGCCGTACTCATATCTTAACTTGTTACCAAAGCTTTCTTGAAGTGACCTCAAGAAAAATTTTGATGCAAAACTCAGGGTCACGATATCAAATAATTGAGCCCATGTAATCCATGCCTGGTTACTTACTTCCTTAGGTACATCCTTGCTAGTTTCCTCTCAGAGGCGTCAGTTTCGTTTCTTGGGTATAAAGATTGCTGACTTTGTAAGACGGTCAATCGATTGCCCAAATGGTGTTCATACCCCTTGTGATGACTTAGGATGCTTTTGGTGACAAATATCCATGTGATATTTGTCTACTTCCATTGAGGTATCTCGCGTTGTACCAACAAACTCGACTGTCTCTGATGTTCGGCCTTGACCTTAGACACTGGTCAAGCACTTGCTAACCATAGGTGGCGATATCAAGCTTTATTATTGGGCCACAAATATAGCTTCTTTTGTCTTGGATACATTTTCTCCGAAACCTGGAGGGATAGAATACTTCGACTTTGGGGACTGGCTTGCATGATCACAGTCCGCAATAGTCAATAACAATGGTATCCAAATCCTGCCATTGAGGCTATAGGGTTCCATTCCGTACGATGGTTTCCAACTTTTTAGTTTCTAAGTGCCTCTGGAATTTAGCATTTTCAATCAGCATACCTCCACATCCTCATTCGTGATGTTCTCTGGTTTTGTATGCTTCAGTTGGAGCTTTTTAGATTTGTTAGGAAGATCCAATTATTAGTCATGACTTAAGCTCAAAACTCTTTAACGGTGGTTTCCCGTTCTGTCTCTGCTCAAAGCATCAGCAACGACATTTGCCTTCCCTGGGTGATAACGATATCGACAAATCGTAATCACTAAGCAAATCTAAACCATCGGCGTTTGGTCTCATGTTCAATTCTTCTGAATTAAGAATATGCTTTGTAAACTTTATGATCAGTAAACACTGTTACACTTAGTTCCATCAGATAGTGGCTCCAAATTTTCAGAGCGAACACTACTGCTTCCAAGTTCCAGATCTATGAGTAGTATAGTTCTTCTCGTGGATCTTTAAAATGGCGTGAGCATAGAAATGAACCTTTTCCCCTTTGCATCAATACAGGCCCAAACCTTTCTTTGAAGCATCGCAGTATACGATAAAAATCTTACTTCTTTAGGGTTATTAAGCCAGAATTGTGCACTACACAACTTCTGTTTTCAATATCTAGATCGCAGCTTCTTGTTTGTACTCCCACTCAAACTTGACCTTCTTTTGAGTGAGCTTGGTCATAGGTTTGGCGCTCTTTGAAAACCATTTTAATGAATCATCGATATACCCTGCAAGACTAAAACACTGACGAATCTCCGTTGATGTCTGGAGATGCCCATCTTTAAAACAGATTTATTTCGATTCCTTGGCTGGATACCACTATGATTGCCTTTATTTATCAATCACTCGCCTGACCGAGGAAACTGTTACTTTGGGAATCCAAAATTCAATATTTGGAAATAAATTCTTGCATTCAATCCTCTTTATTCAACAACTAATATTATCTTCAGATTGATCTTCGTGCTCTTTGCTTATTTTTGGAACTAGATCAATATATCTGTTCAATAAAGGACAATTACGAATTTTGTCCCAGATAAGGTTTGCACACTCCGGTTCATGGAGGTCCATAAATACTGCAGGTGCATTGGTCAAACCAATACGGCATGACTGATTTTCATAATGTCCAATATCGAGTTATGAAGGGCACGTATTCGAGTTTCTTCTTCTCGAACCCTCAATTGGTGAATAAACCGACCTTTAGGTCGATCTTTGAGTAGACACTCGACCCTTGAAGTTGGTCAAATAAGTCATCAATTCTTGGTAGCGGATAACGGTTCTTCACCGTTAGTTTGTTTAGTTCCCGATAATCTATGCACATTCGTAACGATCCATCTTTCTTCTTGACGAATAGAACCTGGGAGCTCACTATAGTGACAAATAGGTCTTATAAAGCCTTTGTCATAAAAGTATTCTCTGTTAGTTGATCCGCCAATTCTTTTCTTTTTTGATGGGGCCAATCGTTAAAGGTTGCCCGTGCTCAGGTGCGTACCTGGTTACTAGATAGATCGATGTGAAATTCAATTCGTCTGGTAGGTGGAAAGACCTGGAAGTCCTCGGGAAATAATTCGGGGAAAATTTTGACGATCGGTAACATCTTGCAGTTGCTTCTTCTTTGACTGTCTCCAGGTCTCCTTGATGGTAATATGTGCCAGAAAAGTACGTGACATCCTTGTAGCAGATACTTCTGGGCTTTGGTGACGAGATGTGTTTATCGAAGTCCGCGTTATATTTTCTTCCGTCTCCATTAAAAAAGTAAGATTTCGGATCCCAAAAAGGAATCGAACGATCTTCTAGCCAGTCAATACGGGCTTGGTATTTCGTCAACCAGTCCATGCCAATTATGACGTCATAAGTACCCATTTCTACAGGCATTAGGTCGACGTGAAAAATGGATGGTTCACAGAAAATTTATCGTGCATCCCAGTAATAGAGAGTATACCGTATTTACCCCAATTATTCTACCGTCAGCTATAATTTCAACGTTATACACCCTTATTAATGTACGTGGGGGCTTATATTAATCAAAAGTACAAAAATTGAGTAGACACAAAACTTCTATCTGCACCAGTATCAAATAAAAATAGATGCACAAACGTGTTGTTAGGAAAACGGTTACCCGTTACAACGTTGTTGTCTGGGTTTTGCCCTGCCAAATCTCCCATGCATAAAGCCCTGGCTACCACCGTTTCCCTTTCCTGATTCTTGTTCTTACACTGGGGGCAGGTCCTTCTTGAAGTGGCTGGAGCCACGCACTCAAAGCAAAACACTGGCATTCCTAGGCTCTTGGGTTGTTGTTGTTGGGTTGTTGTTGTTGTTGTTATTGCGGTTGTTTTTGTTGTTATTTGCGTTGCAGGCCGGTCTACAGTCCTTTGCCAGGTGGCCAAGCTTCTTGCAGTTAGTTGCTTTTTGGTAGTCAGGACACGTAATGGGTGAAGTTACTCTTGGGGACATCGAGGTTTAGGCACTTCATACGGATTTCTTGTCAACGTTACCGGCAGCATAAGCCCTGCATGTTGTTCTGTCTTTTGTTTGGTTGTTGGCGTTTTGGTTATTTCGAGGAGCGCTCTTCAAACTTCCTCATGTTTTTGTCTGTTTCTCAGCCAACTCGCGCGCGCGCTCTCTCCTCCTATCATCAATTCAGTGCCCATTTCAATAGCTTCCTGCATGGTCTTGGCTTCATGCCACAAAACTTGAGTAATCAGGTTGGGCATACCACGAAATATCTTTCAATTTTCTCAGTCTCTTCAGGAGAAACATTCCCTGATCACAAAATCAATTGCTAGCTCCTGGACGCGTTGGTTGTTGGGTCTTTTTGATGAGTATTTACTCACTTTTCACTACTTTGCTACTACATCGGTGCCTTGTACTTTGGTTCCACCATTTATGCCTCTATTTCTTGATTTTAATTCTTCGGACATATTTAGTTGTCCATCTTCCTTCTTCAAGTCTGTCCTCGTCAATTTGCATATGATAACATAAATAGTCACTTCCTAGGCATGTTGAGTTCCCCATGTTAGAGCAGTTCCCATAAGAGTACAAGTGGCAAACTTCACTTGATTCTCCACGATGCAGTTACTTATGCGAAACACGGTTTCCATCCTCTCAAACCACTGGGTCAAGTCGACCACTCCTTCTGTACCCCTGAAGAATAAGGGTTGACATTTCATGAAGTCTTGATAGGTGCACTCCCGAACAGTGCGTTCATTCCTTCTCGCACCTGTTCTGCGGTATGGCTATCATCTCACATTTCGGGGTCGTAGGAGCAATGCTGCAACACAGCAGTGACACCCTCGTCGATCATGGCCTGCAGTTGGGCACTGGTGACCGAAGTGGTGGTAGTAGGGTCTGTGACTGGTGGGGGAGTTGTACCTGGATTTAACCTCGTGGGCCTTCCTCTTGGTGCCATTTTCTTAAATCACAAGAAAACATAATACCCGTTAGCTTCAAAATCTTAACCATAAACCCGATGTATACATGATAAATAAAAAGAGATCACATCACATGGTGTAATACACAACAATATTGAAATTAAAAAATCGAAATCATTCACATTAATTCTCGAATTTCATGATAAATACTAATCCAACTTTTCATATATTAAACTTGGGAATAATAATACATGATTGGTTTAAATACAACGATCACAATAACTTAGGGTTACTAAAATAACCTAAAGCCCATACTACCGAAGATATACTGTAATACTTAGTAGGTGTACAAAGTAGCCCAAAAAAAAGAACTGTCTAAACAGAGTAGCTAGATAAAACAAAGACTCTATACAGTCTGCTAGCTGGGAATTAACCCATAGTAACTAACAGACGGTACAGTCAGCTACAATCATTAACCCTAGTTAGAACTGCTACTGCCTCCTCTGGTAGCTCTGGATCTGCTGTTCCTTAGCAGGTCCTACTGTCTCTGAAGATGATCATCATGAGCCTTGAGGGCTCTTCTCTTTCTTTAGGGTCTCCAATAACTGTTCTATCGTCTCCGATAGTCTGATTTCAGCAGCTCTGTAATCACGACTGTCTCCTACGGTCTCGCTGCCTGCAACTCATGTGATCTCGGGGACTACTGAAGCCGATGGACCTAGTACACCCACCCTCCGAGACCGTAGCCCGAAAGTCTCCGATACCTTTCCCCGAACCCACCAACCTCCTCTCTGAAGTGATATATGCTCCCTCAGAAATGTACCTGATCGCAAGCATCACATCGACCGTGGCCAAGCGGCTTGAGGCATAATCTGGCCTTCCTCCTCCATAGAAGGGCAGGCGTCTATAATGGCCTATCACTGTCCAACCTGTTGACACGGTCTTAAGATAGTGCTCCGGTCATTATCGTGCATAATCCAGCTGAGAATATAGGATCTCATCCTCCTGGTAAACTATGTAGTAGCCAACTCAATAAAATAACTCTCTGATTGAAAACTACCTCTAGGGTTGGTCGGTGCAATTCTCTGGAGGGCTCCTACAAGGTCATCCCTATGTTCTTGTAATTACCATAGCTTAACTCTCTAGTCGTCTGGCATCTTGGGGCGGCATCTAACATATCAGCAATATCCATTTAAAGGTCTGACTTCTGCTGTGTGGTAGGTCCCCAAACCGCCTTGGAGCACCAGCTGCCGAACTCTCCAAGACCTCGTATCCAGGACCAGGAGTAAGTACGAACGCGGGCCTTTACGAATCGGTAAACAAATTGCCGGCATCTCGGCTCATGAACAGGATGATGGTAGTGATCTCTCAGTTAATCCAGCAGCTCGGATCCCAGAGATTCCATACATATTGTAGGGCAATTGGGTGGTGGTGTTGATCATAGAGTCAATGGCAAAGAGGGTATCTGAGGAAGTCGCGTGATGAGTTATGGAGAGAGACGTGATGTGGTGGGCAGTTCGGTAAGGTAAACAATCTTCAGCTCAACTTCCTCAGTGAGGGATCGGTGCTGGAGCATTGGTGTCGGCTTGGACATCCTAGCCGTAACGTGATAAGCAAGGTATGGGTCCTGGTCAGCTGAATAAGAACAGCTTTGTAGGGTAAGTAGGAGCTATAATTGCTCCACCTCCTCTGCTTCATTCATCGTCATCTCCTCTGTCAGCAGGTTAGTCGGCTGGATCCTCCTCAGGATCCTCCTCGTCATCCTCCTCTGGTTCTCCTCAGGTTCGGAATCTGGTTATACCTGGGTGGACAACATGATAGGTGAGTTCAGCTAGCAGGCATTGGCTGCTCCACTGCGGGAATAATCTCATGTCCCTGGTAAGAACTTCGGGTTTACAGGCTCCAGAACAAAAGGTTATGTAAATAGGTAATGGTCGGTGTGCTCTGGCTCCTCAGGGTCCGGCACGTTAGTCTGGTGATGGTGGTCCCTCAGGGCAGGTATGTAGTCTGTCGATGGTTGGAACCTAAGCATAATGGTGTGGGTCCATCGACTTTGGTGAAACCGGATGTTGAATCGTGCCTCAGATACTTGATGTTAATAGTAAAACCGTAGAGTGCCTAGAATAGACATGCTTGATAACTGAATAATCAAACGTGGACTTATTATAAGTATATTAAAATAAGACTAATATTTATACACGTTAATATATTATAAACACGGTATAATTCAATTTTGCATGTATATAGCCGAACCGACTAATGGCAACCAATTTGTATAGCAATACCCCGAAAAAACCCTTTTTTGTATGTATGCTAATGTTTGCAAAATGGTTTTAGTCCAGCAAAAAACATTTTTGACTGGTTCTCTATAACCTTGGCTCTTGAACCAAATCTGTAACTACCCCAATATGTGGTGCAGCGGAATAAGGTTCCGGGGATGTTACTTCAAGATCAACAAGCCACAAAATAATATTAAGAACGACCCAAAGTCGTTTTCGGATTGATTACATTGGATTTAAATAAAGACCATATTTACAAAAAGGCTTATAGCTTACTTGTTCTTGTTTATTATTACAAAAGATAACATTAGATTTCCCAAAACATGATGCAATAAGTCTTTAACCAGTGCAATCCAAAACATAATTCTAATGCATTCCTTGGCACCTTGTGCCTATTGACCTCTGAAAAACAGTGCTTAAATCGTCAACAAAATTGTATGTGAAAATTCATAGGTTTTATGGTATTTAAATTATGCAGGACCGCAAGACTTTCCGTGTATGTTTACCAACTATGCACAATCAATACACAAAAAAACCAGATTACTGTTGCACTAAGATCATGGACATCGAAAAGCTCAAACCTTTATATTTGCTACTTTAGCAGTTATTTTGCCGTACAGATGTTGTAAACCCGCAACATCAAGTCGACTATGGTCATACGTTAATTCACAGTGATACTAATCACTCAATGGGGAGGTCAATCCCAATAGATCTTATTTATAACAATTCGCGCTCAATAATGTTATTAACATCTACATCAATGCAATTGACAGTTCCTTGATAAATGGGCTCAGGAGGGTTATAGCTCACTTTGGCAAATCACATAATCAATAACTTTCAACACTTGGTCAATTTATAAAACAAAGCATGTTCTCCACCCAAAATAATAGTAAATCAGTTAAAACTGTAAAGTGGGGCTAGAACTCACTTGAGTACAGATCGTCCAATAATCAAGATAAAACGTCACGCATGTCGATTAGATGCAACCTATTTAAATTAAGGTCGTATAAGTACTGAGTACTTATATTAATAACATTCAATATAATCTTATAGTAGTTACGTCGTGCTATCGTTCGGGCTATCATAATTAAAGAGGTCATGACATGACGTACGAGGAGTTAGGACACTTTAAATCGGTAAATTCCAACCAACTCACGTCGATACGCCATCCGAAGAGGTCATTATGAAACTCCCTTAGTATTATGCACTTGATAACCATAAACTAGTCTATATAGCATACTCACCGATAATCGTTTTAGTAAAATAATATTATAAAGTGGGAAATCGTTTATAAATATTACTTTTCGTTAAAAAATGACCTAACTTGGTCGATTTAAGTCCGTTGCTCGCGTTTCTTATGCCCACGTCTTCGTAGTAAGACGAGTGATCAAAATATTACATTTTCAAGTTTTTAAGATTCTAAAATGATAGTAAAATTACTGTTCATGCAGGGCTATTTAGTCGGTTTTAGGTTTTAATTAGGTTAAACTTGTAATCGTAATAAACTTATTCGTTTTTAATCTCGATTTTAGTGATTCCTTGGAGTTGTTTTTGTTATTAAAAGATGGTTTATATTTTATAAAGAGTTAATTCCCCTATAATAGTAAATTTTTACTGTTCTTAGTTTCATAAAATTACTTTTTAATTTTTATTATCGATAACGTCGTAGTTTTATTCGTTATAGTTCCGTTTTCATCGATTCTTCGAGTACGATATCGTAATTAATGTGATTTAATTATATTAGATGTTTTAAAAATGAAAGTTGCTGTAATGAATAGTAACTTTTTATAAAAATAGTTTTATAAAAGTATTTATAGTCGTAAACTCGTAATTAACGTATCTTTTTCGTTATAGATCGGTTTTTCAAGTTTCTTATCATTATGGAATCGTCACGAGACGTATTATTATTATATTATATCAATACCTACTGTCCAAAATTCGAATTAAAACAGTCCCTAAGTATTCATGTATATTTCTTTATAAAAACCTTGTTTTTATGTATTATTTACTTAGTAGTTTACTATAAAAACTCTTAAAAACACATTTGACACTTGTGGTACTTATAATAAAGTCCAATATCATCCCTAGTCCTTGTAAATTCATTGTAACAAGTTCAACCCTTTTACTTTCATTATATTCACATGTGAAGATTAAGAAAACTTATAAAACCCTAATTTTAATCTAAACATGTTTATACTTAAACCATATGTTAAACTTACTATATATTATATTTACTTTTCCATGATATATATGATCATATGACATAAGAATAAGTGCATAAAATCATAAACATAATTAATAACTCATTTTACATATTAGAAAGTCCTTAGTGGTGATTATGGCTATATTTAACATGTAACACATAAAATCATAAGAAATAAAAGTATAAAGGAATTAAGAAAACCTTAGTGATGATGAATAGGATGTAAAATGAATGCTAAACCCGTGTTTAGAACAGAAAATCACGCTTTCAAGCTTTAAAACCTATCAAATTTATCCACAAAAAAACCTAATACTTAATTATACTTCTTAAACTTTCAAATTAAAAAACCCCATCAATCAAACTAAATAAAACCAACTTAAATAATATAAACACTGTATTAAAAAACAAATCCCTTACAACAATAAATTCATTATAAATTATTAAAAATATCATTCTAAAACGCGACTCTCCTCTCATCGATCTCACTCCACTACACATCACACATTCAAAAAATTAACACGCTCGCTCCCCCCACTCTCGTTCCCATGTGATAAAAAGTGGTCTTTTTACTTAAAGTGTTTTTTTTATAGATTTGAGAAGTGCGTTCTAATATAGTTATGTCGTTTCGATTAGTAAATTTTATTGTGATTTTTTAGTGTTACAAGTAATATTAATTGTATTCCAATGATACTTAAAAATTTCTGTATTGCTCTTTATGCATCGATACACTCTATATAGTGTGGGCTGAAGATAGTATATTATTTGTGATCGCGCTGACTCGTATTTGATTTATTTGTATTGTGTAGGGAGTATTAGTATATTTTAGATATTTTTTTTTCTGGATTTTGGTAATTAAGGTATTGGGACTTCATTTGGATCTGCGCTTCTTTGTCGTATAGCTTAAGGTTAACATGCCAAGTTGATAAGGTGTACTCGAGTTCTTTATTTAAATATCTAGGGACTATTTACATGAAATGGTTGAAAATCAGAGATGTCTTGCGTGTGTGTGTGTGTGATGTGTGTTATATTTTGTTTATGTTGTGTGTGTAAGTTTGTGTGACGTGTGGTTGTGTAGTGATTATTATTAATATGTAATCATGTGTGAGTCGGTGGCTGTTGGGAGTGTGGTCAGTGGGTGTGAGTGCAGATAGATGATTTAGATGTGACGCTCGCTCGCTCGCTCGCTGGGTGATTGTTTCATTTCTGGGCTGGTCCGAGTAGGGGTGTGTTTGATGGTGAGTTTTGGTATAATCGTGGGTATTCGTTTTAGGCGTTTAGTTAGGTTTGGAACTTCCCGGGAAGCCTTAATCGCATTTTATCGCGAGAAAGTAAGCATTTTACGTAGCAATAAAAATAAGATGAACAAAGTTATTAATTATCCTCTATATCATATAACACTTGCTTGATGTAAACATTTATGTTTAATGCTCCGGTTTACAATTGAATGATCTTTTTTAGTTTACGCAATTTAATTTAACGTTTACGGTTTAAGTGTAAACGCGTAAAACCCTAAAAAATTAAAATTGTGAATTTTAAAGTCTATTCAATGACCTAAAACACGAGGTTGTTTTAGCTCTCCCCCGTTTAGCGGGAGCCTTGTCCTCAAGGCTTAAGATGCAGCACTTGACGACGGTCTGGTCTTTGAGAACAAATATGGGTATTTCTTCTGGAATTGATCTTCGTGTTCCCATGTAAACTCTAGACCTCTCTTGGAGTTCCATCGAACCTTGACTAATGGGATACGGCTTCGCTTTAACCGTTTAACTTCAGTCTGTGAATCTCGATCGGTTCCTTGACAAACTAAAGCTTGTCATCCAAAATGAAGGGTCCATCAACAGAAAGGCTAAGGGTTAGTAGGCATGACACTTCTTTATGTTGGCACGTGAATTGTATTATGATCTCTGCTCAGCTCCTCAGGGAAGCTCGAGCCTTGAATGCAACGTCCTAACCCTTTTTATTACCTTGAAGGGGTCCAACAAAACATGGGATATAATTTCCTCGTTTGCCAAATGTAAACCCTTTCAGGCGGAACCTTAAGCATCACTTTATCTCCAACCTCAAACTCCATCGGTTTACGCTTTCAAATCAGCGTAGCTCTTTTGCCTATCACGAGCGGGCTTGCATCCTTTGCTTAACTTGAATGATTCTCTCAGTCGTCTCTTGTACTATCTCTGGACCGGTGAGTTGAACTTCTCCTAACCTCCAGCCAATAAACAGGCGGACGAGCCGACATTTTATACCATAAAGTGCTTCAAAGGAGTTGCAGCCTTACTGCTAGCATGTTAAACTATATTGTATTGAAAATCGACCAATGCACAAATGTTTAACCCAACCATTTCCAAAGTCGATCACACAAGCTCTAAGCATATCTTCGAGAGTTTGAATGGTTCTCTCGCTTTGTCCGTCAGTTTGCGGATGATATGCCGTACTCATATCTAAACTTGTACCCAAAGCTTTCTGAAGTGACCTCCAGAAATTTGATGCGAACCTAGGGTCACGAATCAAAATAAATTAAGACCAGTATTCCATGCCTTGTTACTTACTTCTTTGGTACATCCTTGACTAGTTTCTCCAGAGGGTCAGTTTCTTCATGGGTTATATAAAGATTGTGACTTTTGTAAGTCGGTCAAACGATTGCCCTAAAATGGTGTCATACCCTTGTGATGACTTAGGAAGCTTTGTGACAAAATCCATCGTGATATTGTCCCACTTCCATTGAGGTATCTCGGGTTGTACCAACAAACCCGATTGTCTCTGATGTTCGGCCTTGACCTTAGCATAGGTCAAGCACTTGCTAACATAGGTGGCGATATCAACTTTCATATTGGGCCACCAATATAGCTTCTTTACGTCTTGATACATTTTCTCGGAACCTAGAGGGATAGAAATATTAGACTTGTGGGACCCGTGCATGATCACAATCCGCAAATCGTCATAACAAGGTAACCAAAACCTGCCATTGAGGAAATAGGGTTCCATCCGTACGAGGGTTCCAACTTTTACATTTAAGTGCTTGGATATTTAGATTTTCAATCAAGCAAAACTCCAACATCCTCATTCTTGATGTTCTCTGGTTTCCGTGCTTCAGTCTGAGCATTTAAGATTTGCTTAGGAAGATCCAAGCTAATAGTCATGACTAAAGCTCGAACTCTTAACGGTGGTTCCCGTTCTTTCCTGCTCAAAGCATCAGCAACGACATTTGCCTTCCCTGGGTGATAACGAATATCGCAATCGTAATCACTAAGCAACTCTAACCATCGGCGTTGTCTCATGTTCAATTCCTTCTGATTAAGAATATGCTGTAAACTCTTATGATCAGTAAACACTGTACACTTAGTACCATACAGATAGTGCCTCCAAATTTTCAGAGCGAACACTACTGCTCCAAGTTCCAGATCATGAGTAGTATAGTTCTTCTCATGGATCTTTAACTGGCGTGATGCATAAGAAATAACCTTTTCCCTTTGCATCAATTCAGCGCCCACCCCTTCTTTGAAGCATCCAGTACAGTTACGATAAAATCTTCACTTCTTCGGCGTGTAAAGCCAGAATTGGTGCACTACACACCTTCTGCTTCAATAACTGGTAGCTGCTCTTGTTTGTCACCCCACTCAAACTTGACCTTCTTTTGAGTGAGCTTGGTCATTGGTTTGGCGATCTTTGAAAACCCTTCAATGAATCGTCGATAATACCCAGCAAGACCTTAAACCACTGACGTAATCTCTGTTTGGTTCTTAGGGATGCCATCTTTAACAGATTCATTCGATCTTGGCTGGATCTACATGGAATGCCTTTATTATCAATCACGTGGACCGTGGAACTTACTTTGGGATACCAAAATTCAAATTTGGAAAAATTTTGCATACAACTCCTCTTTCTTCAACAACTCCATTTATTAATCTTCAGATGCTCTTCGTGCTCTTGCTTGTGTTTTGGAATAGATCAAAATATCATCTAATAAAGACAAATTACGAATTTGTCCAGATAAAGGTTTCACACTCGGGACTTCATGAGGTCAATAACACAGCAGGTGCCATTGGTAAAACAAACGGCATGACTTGGATTTCATGTATGTCTATATCGAGTTCTGAGGAGTATTCGAGATGTCTTCTTCTCGAACCCTCAAATGGTGATAAGCCTGACCTTTAGGTCGATTCTTTTTGAGTGACAATCGGGGACCTTGAAGTTGGTCACAAACTAATAATCTATTCTTGGTAGCGGCAAATATATAACGGTCTTCACCGTTAGTTTTTGTTTAGTTCCCGATAATCTAAGCACATTCGTAAACGATCCATCTTTCTTCTTGACGAATAGAACTGGAGCTCCCCATGGTGACGAAACTAGGTCTATATAAAGCCTTTGTCTTTAGCTCTTGTCGTTGATCCGCAATTTCATTTCATTTCTGATGGAGGCAAATCGAAAGGTGCCCGTGCTACAGAGTGCTCAGTACCAGGTACTAGGATCGATGTGACATTCCACTTGTTTGTAGGATGGGAAGGGGACCTGGCAAGTCCTCGGGAAATACTTAGGGAAAATTTTTGACGATCGGTACATCTTGCAGTTGTTCTTCTTGACTTGTCTCCAGTCTCCTTGATGGTAATATGTGCCAGAAAGACGTGACATCCTTGTAGCAGATAATTCTGGGCTTTGGTGCACGAGATGATGTTTAATCGAGTCCCGCGTTTATTTCTACTTCCGTCTCCATTAAAAATTAAGATTTCGCTCCCAAAAGGAATACGAACGATCTTCTTAGCACTGTCAATAACGGATTGGTATTTCCGCTCAACCAGTCCATGCCAATTTGACGTCATAGGTAACACATTTTTTACAGGCATGTAGGTCGACGTGAAACGGATGGTTCAGAAAATTTAACGTGCAAACCCTAGTAGTAATACCGTATTTTACCCAACTCTTTTTCTACCGCATTCAGTAATTCAACGTTTTATAACCATGATCTAATGTATGGGGGCTATATTTAACAACGTACTAAATTGATGCGTTCGACACAAAACTTCTATCTGCTACCAGTACAATAATATAGAAGCCAACGGTTTTTTGTTTAGGAGAAACGTATGCAGTTCACAACGTTGTTGTTTGGGTTTTCCCCCTCAACTCCCACTGCATAAGCCTGGCTACACCGTTACCATTTCCCTGATTCTTGTTCTTACAATGGGGCTAGTCTTTCCTGAAAGTGGCATGGAGCCTCCGCACTCAAAGCAAACAAATGGCATTTGGTTCATTTGCCCCTTAGGTCTTGGTTGTTGTTGTTATTGTTGTTGGGGCGGTTGTTGTTGTTATTGTTAGTGCGGTTGTTGTTGTTGGTATTTGCAGTTGCAGGCCCGGGCTCCTACATCCTTGGCCAGGTGGCCAAGCTTCTTGCAGTTAGTTGCATTTGGTATAAAGGACCGTTATGGTTGTTGAAGTTACACTTGGGACATCGAGGTTTAGTCCCTTTATACGGTTTCTTGTCACCATTCCCGGCAGCATAAGCCCTGCCTGTGCGTTCTGTCTTTTCTTGGTTGTGGTTTTGGTTATTTCGAGGGAGCTGTCTTCAAACTTCCTCTGGTTTCCTGTTGTTTCTCAACCAAAAGTGTTAATCCTCTATCCCATCAATTCAGTCGCCATTTTCAATAGCTTCCTGCATGTCTTTGGCCTCGATGCCACAACACTTGAGTATATAAGTGGTCGGGCAATTTCACCGGACATATCTTTCAATTTTGTCAGTCTCTTCAGGAAACATCCTGTCACACAGCAATGCTAGCTCCTGGAAGCGTTGGTTGTAGGCTACTACATCGGTGCCTTGTACTTTTAGGTTCCACATTTCTGCCTCAACCTTCTTGATTTCATTCCTCGGACAATATTTAGTTGTCATTTTTTTCTTCAAGTCAGTCCACATCATTGCATACGCAACATCAGATTAGTCACGTGTGACACCTAGCATGTGATTGTTCCACCCTGTTGAGAGCTAGTTCCCATAAGGTACATGTGGAAAACTTTACTTGATTCTCTACGATGCAGTTACATTATGCGAAAACACGGTTCCAATCTCTCAAAAACACTGGGTTATGTTATCGACCAATCCTTTCTGTAACCCTGAAGAATAAGGTTGACTTTTGAAGTACTTGATAGGTGGACTCCCGAACTGTGCGTTCATTCCTTTCGCAACTGTTCCGAGAAGGTTTGCTCATAATCGCCATTTCGGGTCGTAGCACATGCTGCCAACACAGCAGTGACACCCTCGTCGATCATGGCCTGCAGGTTGGGCCTGGTGACCGAAGTGAGTGGTTAGTAGGGTCTGTGACTGGTGGGGGGGAGTTGTTACCTGGGATTTACTCGTGGGGCCTTGTCCTCTTCGGTTGGCCATTTTCTTAAATCACATAAGAAAACATAATACCCGTTAGGTAGATTTCAAAAATCTTAACCTAACCGATATATTTGTATACATGATAAAATAAAACGAGGATCACAACACATGGTTGAAAATACACAAACTAATATTGAAATTAAAACAATTTCGAATTTCATTCACAATAAATTCGAATTTCATTATAAAAAATAATCCAACTTTTCATATATAACTTGGGAAATATACATGATGGTGTCTAAATACAAAACCGATCACAACACTTAGGTTACAAAAATAACCTAAAGGCCATACTAGCCGAGAATATACTTGTAATTACTCTAGTAGGCCTGTATCAAAAGTAGCCCAAAAAAAGATTCCTAAAAAGATCTAAACAGAGTAGCTAGACAAAACAAAAGATCTATACAGTCTGCTAGCTGGGAATAACCCATAATACTTAACAGACTGTACAGTAGCTACAGTCATAACCCAGTCTAAGAACTGCTACTGGCCTCCTCTGGTAGCTCTGGCTCTGCAGGATCCTTAGCAGGTCCCTGCTGTCTCTGAAGCTCGATCATCTGAGTCTTGAGGCTCTTCACTATCTTTAGTGTCTCCACTAACTGTCTCTGTCTCCGATGGTCTGCTTTCAGCAGATCTGTAATCACCGTCTGTCTCCTACGGTCTGCTGCCTGCAACTCAGTGATCTCGGACTGCTGAGCCATGACCGTAGTCCGAAGTGATATGCCCTCGGAACGTACCTGATCGCAAGCATCCATCGACTGTGCCCAAGCGGCACGAGATACTCTGGCCTCCTCCTCCATCAGAAGGGCAGTGCGTCTATGGAATGGCCTATCCCTGTACAACATGTTGACTCGGGCTCTAAGTAGAGCTCGGTCATACCGTGCATCATCCAGCTGAGAATATATGATCTCATCCTCCTGGTCAACAGTAGTAGCCAACTCAGTAACTCTCTGATTGACCCCCTCTAGGGTGGTCGGTGCAATCTCCTGGATGGCTCCTACAAGGTCATCCCATGTATCCGTAATACCATAGCCTAACTCTCTAGACGTCTGGCGTCCTGGAGCGGCATCTAACATATCAGCAAATCCATAAAGGTCTGCCCTAGCTGTGGCAGGTCCAACCTGCCTAGCAGTACCAGCTGCCGAACTCTCCCCGACCTCGTATCCAGGACCAGGAGTAGTACGACACGGCCTCTTACGAAGCGGTAAACAAATCTCAGGCATCTCAGTCTCATGAATAGGAGATGGTAGTGCATCTCTCTGTCTAATCCCAGCAGCTCGGGATCCCAGAGATCCCTCAACATATGTAGGGCTATTGGGTGGTTGTGATGGTATAGGTAATGGTGGAGAGGGTATCTGAGGAAGTGGTGATGAGTATGGAGAGAGAGGTGATGGTGGTGGAGTAGGTAAGGCTAACAATCTCTCAGCAACTTCCTCGGAGAGGAACGGTGCCGGCGCCTGGGGTCGGATGGACATCCTAGCCGTGACGCGATAAGCAAGGTATGGATCCTGGTCAGCTGAATAAGCAACAGCTGCAGGGTCGGCAGAAACTAAGTGCTCCTCCTCCTCTGCATCATCATCATCATCATCGTCTCCTCTGTCAGCAGGATAGTCGGCTGGATCCTCCTCAGGATCCTCCTCGTCATCCTCCTCCGGATCCTCCTCAGGATCGGACTCAGGAATGTATCCTGGTGACTCAGTAGTAGGTGAGGCAGCAACAGGCAATGGCTGCTCCTCAGCTGGTAGGACATCGTCCTCTGGTAAGAACTCTGGGTAAACAGGCTCCGGAATAAATGGTACATAGATAGGTGATGGTGGTGCCTGCTCTGGCTCCTCAGGGCCAGGCACGTAATCTGGAGACGGTGGATCCTGAAAAATAGGTCCTTCGGCTCCTGGTGATCCTATGTCAGATAGGTCCTCATATGGGCTGGATATCTCAGTATACGTAACTGTAGAATCTTCCGAATCCGACATGCTCGAAACTGAAAAATCAAAAGTGACTTATATAAGTATATTAATATAAGACTATTATCCTTATATACGTAATATATTATAAACACGTATATCAATTATGCATGTATATAGCCTAACCGACTAATGCAATAATTTGTATATGAATACCCCGTAAAAACCCTTTTGTATGTATGCAATGTTTGAAAACGGTTATAGTCCAGCAAAAATATTTTGACCTGGTTCTCTATAACCTTGGCTCTTGATACCAATCTGTAACACCCCCAAAATGGGTCGCAGCGGAATAAGGATCCGGGGCGTGTTACTTCAAGATCAACAGCACAAGATATATATAAGAACGACACAAAAGTCGTTTAAATTGATACATTGGATTTAATTATAAGACATAATACAAAAGCATAAAGCTTTACTTGTTCCTTGTTTAATATTACAAAAGACAACAATACATTTCCCAAAATATGATGCACATAAATCTTTAAGTGTGCAATCCAAAATGTAATCCAATGCATCCTTGGCACCTCGTGCCTATTGACCTCCTGAAAACATTGCTTAAAACGTCAACAAAAATGTTGGTGAATTCATAGGTTTATGTATTTAAATTATGCAGGACCGCAAGACTTTCCCGTGATGTTACAACATATGCCAACAATCACAAAACCAGATTACTGTTGCACTAAGCTCATGACACTGAAGCTCAACCTATATTTGCTATTTTAGCAGTTATTTTGCCCGTACAGATGTTGTAACCCGCAACATCCAAGTCCGACATGGTCAACGTTCGTTCCCGGTGATAGCTAATCACCCAAACGGGGAGGTTAATCCCAATAGATCTATTTATAACATTCGCGCTCACATAATGCAATTAACAACTACATCTATGCAATTGACAGTTCATGATAATGGGCTCAGGAGGGTTATCGCTACTTAGGCAAACACATAATCAATATATTTAAAACACTTGCGTCCAATTTATAAAACAAAGCATGTTCTCACCCCGAATAATAATAAATCAGTAAAAACTGTAAAAGTGGGGCTATGAACTCACCTTGAGTACAGATAGTCCAAATAATCACAGATAAAACGTCACGGCTATGAACTCACCTTGAGTGAGTAAACTGATAACAAAATATCCCAAGTAAAAACGCGTCACGCTAACGCTCGAATGCAACCTAGTTAATATAGGTCGAATCAGTAATCAAGTATGTTGTCTAACAACAACTGTATATAATCCTATATAGTTATCATCGTACTATCGTTCGGGCTATCATAATTTAAGAGGTCATGACATGACGTACGAGGAGTTAGGACACTTTAAATCGTAAATCCAACAACTCGTCAATACGCCATCCGAAGAGGCCTCATTATGAAATTCCCTAGTATTATAGCACTATTGGATAACTAAAAACATTATATAAATATAAATCTATAATATAAATATATTATATAAAGTAGATATATATATATATATATATATATATATATATATATATATATATATATATATATATATATATATAGCTATATCACCATCTATTTGTTTAAGTGAAATCGTCATTATAAAGTAAAAACGTTTATAATTACGCCTTTAGTAAAAATGACATAACTTTGTCGTTTTAAGCCCGTTTCTCGCGTTTCTTACGCCCACGCTTTTGTATTAAGACGAGTGATCATAAAATCACATTTTTTAGATTTTTCAATTCAATGAAAATAGTGGTGTTTTACTGTTCACTAACAGCTATAAAATATATTTTAATACTTTTAATTAACGAAAAACCCCGTTTTTTGTCGTATCTTATTCGTTATAGCTCCGTTTTTAGCGATTCTTTCGAACACGTTCTCGTAATTGAAAGTTTTATCATATTATTGATGTTTATAAAGTATAAGTTTCTGTGGTGAATAGTACTTTTTATAAAAATTATTTTATAAAAGTATTAACTATCGTAAACTTGTAAATAGCGTATCTTCTTCGTTATTAATCGGTTTTTCGAGTTCTTTATGACCCCTCGATCCTTGTGACATGTAGTATTTTATAAAATCATAAAACATATATGTAAATTTCGAATTACAAACAGCCCCTTAGAAATTTACTTTCCATTATTTTCACATGTGAAGATTAAGAAACCTTATAAAACCCTAATTTAACCTAAACATGTTTATACTTAATCCATAGGTTAACAAACTTTTACATTTATTTTTCCATGATATATACAACCATATGACATAAGAATAAGTGCATAAATTCATAAACATAAATGAAAACTCATTTTACATATTTAAAAGTCCTTAGTGGTGATTATAGCCATATTTAACATATAACACATAAAATCATAAGAAGTAAAAGTATGAAGGAATTAAGAAGACCTTAGAGATGATGTATAAGATGAGAAATAAGTTCTAAACCCGTGTTTAGATTCAAAACCAAAGCTTACAAGCTTATAAACCCTAGATTAGGTTTGAAACCCTAATCCTCCCTTTTCTTCCTTAATACTTGCAAATGATGATCCAATGCTTGAAAACACTTTAGTATGCCTTAGGATTGATGTGTAAAGGGTTGTATGGATTGTATAAAAATTTTGTATGGTTTGATTATATGAGCTTATAATGCCGTGGGTTTTGGACTTACAAAAGAGAGGAAGAAAATAATTTTGCAAGTATAAAAGAGTTTATGTAAAGTTTACTTATGCATGCATGTGTATTTATAGTAAAAATATCTTATTAACTTAACCATGGTTACTTTCTAACCCTAGCACAAGGTTAAGAAGTCAAGTTGATTATGGTGTAAGAGTTTGTTTCCTAGATATTTCTTAAATATCTAGATATTATGGACAAGTGATAATTCTTGGTCCTATCCTCAAAAATTTCGGCACATATACATATATGTGATGTTATTTTTATTATTTTGGGTATTGGGTGTAAACGTGGGTATTCGTTTAAGCGTAGTTAGGTTTTGGTGCTTCCGGGTATGCCGAAACGCGTTTTATCGTGAAACGTAAGCATTTTACGTAGCCAATAAAAATAAGATGAACAAAGTTATTAATTATCCTTATAATAATCATATAACACTTGCTTGATGTAAACATTTAATCGTTTAATGCCCGTTTACATTGAATGATCATTTTTAGTTTACGCGATTTAACTTAACGTTTACGGTTTAAGAGCAAACGCGTAAAACCCTAAAAATAAATTGTGAATTACATAATGTCATACAATGACCTAAAACACGAGGTGTTATAGTCTCCCCCGGTTAGCTGAGCCTTGTCCTCAAGGCTTAAGACGCAGCACTTGACGACGGCCCGGTCTTTGAGAACAGATGTGGGTATTTCTTCCGGAATTGATCTTCGCGTTCCCATGTAAACTCTGGACCTCTCTTGGAGTTCCATCGAACCTTGACTAATGGGATACGGCTTCGCTTCAACCGTTTAACTTCACGATCTGTGATCTCTATAGGTTCCTCGACAAACTGAAGCTTGTCATCAAAATGAAGTCCATCCAACGGAACGGCTAAGGGTTCGTCGGCATGACACTTCTTTAAGTTGGACACGTGAAATGTATTATGAACTCTGCTCAGCTCCTCAGGAAGCTCGAGCTTGTATGCAACGTCTCCAACCCTTTTTATTACCTTGAAAGGTCCAACAAACCTGGGATTTAATTTCCCTCGTTTGCCAAAACGTACAACCCCTTTCCAAGGCGAAACCTTGAGCATCACTTTATCTCCAACCTCAAACTCCATCGGCTTACGCTTCAAATCAGCGTAGCTCTTTTGCCTATCACGAGCGGCTTGCATCCTTTGCTTAACTTGAATGATTTTCTCAGTCGTCTCTTGTACTATCTCTGGACCGGTGAGTTGAACTTCTCCAACCTCAGCCCAACAAACAGGCGAACGACATTTTCTACCGTAAAGTGCCTCAAAGGGTGCAGCCTTAATGCTAGCATGATAACTGTTATTGTATGAAAACTCGACCAATGGCAAATGTTTAACCCAACCATTTCCAAAGTCGATCACACAAGCTCTAAGCATATCTTCGAGAGTTTGAATGGTTCTCTCGCTTTGTCCGTCAGTTTGCGGATGATATGCCGTACTCATATCTAAACTTGTACCCAAAGCTTTCTGAAGTGACCTCCAGAAATTTGATGCGAACCTAGGGTCACGATCACAAATAATCGAGACCGGTATTCCATGCCTTGTTACTACTTCCTTTAGGTACATTCTCGCCAGTTTCTCCAGGGTGTCAGTTTCCCTCATGGGTATAAAAATCGCGGACTTTGTAAGTCGGTCAACGATCACCCAAATGGTATCGTACCCTTGTGATGACTTAGGAAGCTTCGTGACAAAATCCATCGTGATATTGTCCCACTTCCATTGAGGTATCTCGGGTTGTACCAACAAACCCGATTGTCTCTGATGTTCAGTAAAAAGTATCACTCTAATGTTCTGGCAATTATCACAAGGATAATGCGTAGGACTCTTCGATACCAAATGTTGTATAATGATGTATGACATTTTGTATATTGGAATTTGTGTCCTTAGAGAGATTTTTGATGGATCTCGATGGTTCTAGACTCAATAAGTGCACTTTTGTTATTTGGTGATCAGAGGCTGGAGCGGACTGCCACCTTTTCAATATCTACTAACTCAGAGTGAGAAAGTCGATAGAAGCGTGTTGATCTCCGTGAAATATGAAACAAACTTCTTTTGAGAGAAGCCTGAGTAGTTGAGATGGGTTGTGCATCGCATCACTAGGTCTATGATGACTTTTCTTTAATACTAGAATCATCTTTGTGATTACCGATAGTTTATGCATTGAGCCGGTTTCTGCCTAAGGTTGTATGGAGGGCTATTTACACCCTTTATCCTTATAATTCTTTTTTCATTCTTCAACCCCTTCAATGTTATTCCAACACGTCCTTATTATCACCATGTTGGGTTTGTTCCGGCGATAACTCATGCCTTGGATAACATTCTTCCCAATCTCACTTTACTTTTTTTTCAATCATACCTAAGGACTTCTATTCTATCTATTGGAGTGTCCTTGGGTAGATCCCTTAGGTTCTGGCTGGATCATGGAAAAAAAAATACCTATCCTTAACCGCCTTATAACACCGTAAGAAACAACAGCTGGTCGGTCTTTGGTATTTCCATTGTAGCCATAAAACCATTAAAAATCAATCAACGTGTTCGAGAAATTATTAATAACACATTGAGAGTTTTCTATATCACCAAAAAGCCCCCCTTACATATATGCATTATATTATGAAAGAGTTTTGCACATGCTAGGTCTAGGAACACACTTATAGATTAAAGATCGTATCCATATTAAGCTTGTTGATCACCTTTTAATCACTATTCTCCCCCTCAAAAATTGCATATGTGGTGATAATTTTTGAAAAATTAGTGAACTAAAAACATTATAATGTCCGGAATTCACATAAGTCTAACAAAGTCTGGGGAGAATAGGAGTGCATGCAGAATGAACTAATTATTATACTCCCCCTCAATAATAGAATAGAGTGAAACTTTGGAGTGGGAGTTTGT
>BQNB010036842.1:3167-49846 GCA_026074375.1 Tanacetum coccineum | reverse complement strand
ATCCTTCACCAAAAACACACACATAAAACCTCAAAACAAATCAAATCATCAAAACCCTAAAATGGCAAACCAAGAACAAAATCCTCCCTAACAAGAAAAACCCTTTGTTGCTGCTAAACAAGTAGGTTTCAATCTTGAAGACATCACCCTTAACACAAACAATAAGGTTGCTCTTCTTTACCCAGAACACAATGACAAGGATTATTTTAAGTGTGTTTCTGATTTCCTTTCCAAATGTTGCCTTAGAAAACCATTTACTAGATCTCCTAACATGTATAAGAAATACCTGGCTGAATTTTGGTACTCAACCAAAGCCCTAGAAAACTCTAAGGTTTCCTTCTCAATCCCTACTGGTGGTATTTTTGGAGAGGTAGGGGTAAACACTTTTATGAATGCCATAGGCGCACACTACCTACCTCACTCTAGTGAATATGTTGCACCACCGTCCATTGACATAGTAAGGCCATGGTTTGAAACAATTGGGTATGGGGAAGCTGCTCCTGCCAAAGGGACTCTCAAAAAGAGTCTTGTTCCTCCTAGGTGTAGGTTACTAATGGCAGAGATTATCCAGTGTTTAGGAGGTAAAACTGGAGGCTTTGATCAGATCACCAACAAAGATGCCATTATACTATATAGTCTAGCAAATGGGATCAACATTGACTATGCCAGTATCTTTTGGGAAGACATTATCATCAAACTGAACAGGAAACATAGGGAAAAGGTTATACCATACACTAGATTTCTATCCCTATTGATGATGCACAAGATGAAGGAAGGCTATGGAGATAGAGAACTCACACTCTACCCCACTCAAGTCTTCAGTGTCAATAATTAGGCACTAAAGCCCAACTAACCTGAAGAACCTCCCTTCACAACCCACATGTTGGCTATATGCTCTGCAGATAAGCCAGTGGCGTTTAAAGCTCCCAAGCCCTCTTCCAATGTTGAGAGGGCTCCCCAAGGCATAAAGCCTGGAGCTAAACCTAGACACAAGAAGCATTCAACTTCTTCAAAACAACCCTCTGTGTCCAGCAAAGAGGCAACAAAAGGTGGGTCCTCTAAAGCACCCACCGGTTCCAAAACTGGCCATTCTAAGAAGTGAAAAGAGTCCATCTCAGCCATGGACTCAAACCCAAGCCAGCCTCTAGTTTCTACACTTGTGGATACTGGAATGCATAAAGAGGACCAGCAAGCAACTTGTGGCCCAACCTCTTTAGGGTTCACCAGTGAAGCAAGAGCCAACCCTTAGCTCAGTAGTGGTATGTTAGCATTTAATTTAAATAAGCCTATTTATTCAGCATCTTTCATTATTCACTCTAAGTCTGCATCAGGAAGTGATGCTTCAGCAGCCTCCACAGCTGAAGCTGATCCTGGAAATTCTGCTCCTAGTGATTTTGTACATCAACAACAGGGTATGAATGAAGGAACCAAAAACACTTCATATGATCACTTATTTGCAGGTACTGGCCTACATGTTCTTGCAGACCAAACCAAATCTGTTAGTGAAGGGTTGGAAATTGTCCTCACTCAACCTCTCATAGGAAAAGGGGCTAGCTTAGTTGCTAGTCAAATTGAGAAAGAAACCTCCAGCACAATCAAGTTATAAGATCTAGAAAAACTGGTGTCAAGTGTTCAGCCAAGCTTCAAAGACCTGGATTCACCTGAATGATCCTATCATTGTTGTTGATGACAATGATGAAGATGAAGAGGCAGACAAAGTTCATGATACTGCAAATGTTGAAACTGAAGACACTTCAGTTCCAAAATCCTCGTCTCCTAGGTCTTCTCAAATTCAAGAGCTTACCAACCAAGTCCTCATTCTTTAGTCTCAAAAGCACAAACTAGAAGTTGAGAAGAACAAAGCTGAAGCTAAAGTTGCTATCCTTAAAGCTCAACCATCCTTTCCTATTGTGGGATGGCTCAATGAGCTTCTGATAAAGTCTTTACAAACTAAATTCTTAAAGATTTTATCTGCTCATGACTTTAGCAGCTCACTACCAACTGAGCTGAAGGATCTTCCCTCCAAGTTCAATGAACTGGCTAAAGAAGGAAAAGGGTTAAAGAAACAAGTTCATGAATTGGATATTAAGCTACCAGGATATTTGAAAGAAATTCCCTCCAAACTGGAAGACTTTACAAAGACTATCACAAGTCTTACATCACAAGTTGCTGAACTGAAGACACTTTAGTGGGAACTGCCAGCTGAATTTCTTTCTGTGCCATCATAAGTTGAAATGGTTCAGGCTAAACTGAATACCTTGGATACTCTTCTAAGTCTACTCAACAAATTCACAAATGCCTTGAATTAGTTTGCTCATGCCATTGCATCAAAGAAAATTGGAGATACAAGTGTTCCTTTAGCAGGCCAAGTTGGCACTCAACCTGCTGAAGGGGAGAAGAACACAAATCAAGCCACCATCTCTTAGTTATTTTAAAGAAAAGCTGCAAAGAATGCAAACCTGACCAAACAACAATCAAAACCAACATCACCACCTACAACACCAACTATTTCCCCAATCATCACAACCACTACTCAAATACAAACTCCTTTCCAAAGTCCATCAAAAGGCTCTATCAAACCTGAGGGGAGCAATCAAAAAGACAAGGTGTAAATAAGGTAAATGTCACTCAAGAAAGGCTAGAAACCCCCTTGCCCTGACAGTATTAACAGTTGATCTAAATGGCCTACCAGTATTAAACCTTTGATTAAAACACCTTTTTGTTAATGTTGTTCTCTTGTAAAAGGGCCTGTGAACAGTTGATTGTGCTTGATTTTGAAAATATGTCCTTGGTCTAGCACAATGAATTGTTGATTTGGGGTGAGCAGTATAAGAAGGCCTAACAGTATTAAAAGACCTAGCAGTACTAAAAGGTCTACCAGTGTTAACAGACCTAACAGTATTAACAGGCCTTGCAGTATTAAAAGATTTTAGGCCAGTCTTCATTAAAACTGCTCTTGGAGCCATATGTTTGTGTGCACTGGGATGAGAGGTTTTAGAATAGTAGTCATTATCCTTTTTGTTATAATTATTTCCACTTACTATTCTTTTCCTCTGTTGGTTAGGACAGCTGTATTGAATGTGATCAAAACTTCCACAGATAAAACATGCCTTGTTATTAAACACAAAGTTACATCCTAACTGATTGGATTTTTGACCATTCCAGTTCCTTTGGTTTCCTCTAGGTCTTTGTGACCTGTACATCTCAGCATATCTCACTGGCTTCCTAACTGGTTTTTCTATTTTAGCAGTAGTAGGAATATCAGTTTTCTTTTCAACCACAACATGAGACTCAACTTCATCCTCATTATCAGAAACCCATTCTTCAATCAAAGGAGCATCAGAAAAAATTTTAGTCTCATTTGAAGAATTTTCACAAATACCATTAGACTCTTTCTTGCTATTCTCAGGACCATAACCTTTGAACTCAGGCTCTTTGAACTCATCAAGACCAGAATAAGACAGATCTAGCTTGTTAGGTCTATTATAAATTAAAGGATGAGGTGGAGGAACTGCACTATACCCCAAACCCTTTTTACTATTGTCAGTTATCTGACTTCCTAACAACTGATCTAAGTCTTTTGCAGATTTATCAAACTTTGCAATCTTAAACTCAAACCCCTCCTTTTCTTGTTTAACCTTTTCAAGTTCAGCCCTAAGTAATCCCATCTGATATTCTTTGCTACCTACACTTCTTTTAAGTAAAGCAATTTCCTCAGAGAAAAGAACTTCATGTTCTCTATATTTAACAATTTGACCTTCTAAAGTTGCTAAACCTCTTTTGTATGTAGCTGCTTTAAAATCAGTATCACTTAATTTAACAAGCAAATCATCATACTGTTTCTTTAGAGCTTCATAGTTTGTCAGACAAGTTTTAGAGCAAGATTTGTCATTATTTACCTTAGAGTCTGAAAGAGCCATATGAGCCATCTCTTCCTTGTGAGTAAAGAGTTCTTCTTGTTTGTTTCTTCTATTTCAAAGTTTCTCAAAGCACAGGCTCTGATACCACTTGTTGATCCCAAGCCTTGATCGATTCTTTACGTTGTAAAGTGTTTGTTACCTTGGATGAATCCAAAATAACAATGGTTGAGACTTTGTTTGTATATCAAAGTGTATGCGGAATCTACACTTTGATACTCTAGAAGTATTAATCAATGGAACAATACCAACAATGAACAATGAATAAATAACAAAATGCTTCAATATTATTTGATCAATAATACGAGTACTCTTGTAGTAATAGGGTTACAATCGTGAAGCTATACGTTCTTTCTCTAAGATGTATCTTTATCTCTTAAGCATATATGTATGATAATGAGATGATTAAGATGAATGAGATAATAAACTAGATGCCCTAGGATCTCCTTTTATACACCAAAGAGTCCTAATGGGCTTACAATACTTTCCTAAATATTTAGTCAAATATAATGACTAAGTACTTAATACTTTCCTAAGTATTTAGTAAAGGAAAACAAACAATCTGCTGAGTCATTATTATTAATTGAATAAGTCAATAATTACTAAGTTACTCTTGCCTTAGTACTCGTGTTTTACAACCATGAAGCTATGTACTGTCGCTCTTTATTCTAAGATGTATAATGCTCTTTCTTTAAGAGAATATATTTAAAACCATAACCTAGGTTCTCCCTTTTTATACACCCACAAGGAGTTCCTTCTACAAGTTAACTACCGAACTTTTAGGATCTATTACATATTGCTAGCTCTCTCATCTATACAAATCTTCCTAAAATATAAAAGATATACATTCCATATTTATCTCGTTGCATCCTTATCTCCAAGTCAGCAGCATTAACCATCAGCAGTATATACTTTTTATATTTCTAGCAGTATTTTACTAACTCTGGCATATAAGTTCAAGTTACCTTGGCTAGTTTACTAACTCATTTGTGCTGTTAGTTATACCTTGGCAATATTAACTCTTGATTGAAGGATTTATTCCCAACAAGCTACCCATAAACTTGTGATTTTTCTTCATATCCCAAGTTTCTTTGGTTAAATCTTCTTGTCTTCTAATGATGATTCTTTTAAACACTCTTCTACTTCTGCACTAGTGATCTGATGAACTTTAGTAGTTTATATGCTTGTGTACTTTCATGATCAACCTCCGATCTCTTACTCAGCATCTTTGATATCATTTCTTGACTTAGCGGTTACTTTTTTCTGTAAGCTTATTGTTTGGCAATTCCATTTTGCATCAGTAGAAATGTGAACTCCACATATATCAAATAAAACTCTAACTTTTTGATTTACCTCATTTTGATTCTTCCATATTTCACTCTCCTCATCAGGCTCAAAAAGTGTATGCAAGTCTCCCCACAACATTAAATCATATCCTTCTGGTTTTGTGGAAAGATTACTTTCTTTGATTCCAGCTTGTAGTAAATCTCTCAGATTATATCTTGTCTTATTCAAAATCATAGTAAATCATTACACTCAGAAGTCTTGTAGTTGCTTTGAGCAGTATCCATCTCATCTGATATGATTTTGTGTAGTGATATGATTGTGTGTATCTGACAATGTGTAAGTCGCTGTTCCTTAATCCATTAATTTGGAGTACTTTGTAGAAAGAAAATCAACATCTACAGCAACTTCTTCTCTTGGAACTATGTCTAAATATCCTTTGAGATCTTCCTTCTCATCATCTAGTTCCACCTTTTGTCTCTTTGTAGTACTTCTTAGTCTTTTTTAGGACAGAGATTTAATCCTTTTCCTGTAGTATCTTTCTCAACTTTTTATTTTTTCAATCTGCTAAAACTCAGCAGGCTTCTTCTTTTCCTTTTCAATATCCAAATCCATAGGCACAATGTTATGATTGTAATCCCATACCTTTTCAAAAATTAGCCTAATCTCAGCATAGCTCATTCCTTCAAAGTCTTTCATCTTGTAATTACTTTGATTCTTCAAGTAGCACATAATTTATATTCTTGCTTGAGATTTGACTTTTGTTTTGTTCTTTTAAATCCAGTTACTTTTGAACTGAAGGATCATTCCAATCAATATCCTTAGTTGTCTTAGGATCAGTAGTAACTCTTTCTTCATCCAGTGCTAAAAGTTGTCTTGCTATCTCTTCATCTCTTGCTACTTGTGCTCTTTCCTCTTCATCAACTTGTTCTTGCAATCTGATAGCTTCTTCTAAACCCAGTCTTTCTTGTTCCAATAACTTCTTGGACTTTTTCACAGGCTCTGTTTCAGTCATGATTGCGTTTCCTTTATCCTTCCTTGTCCTTTTCTCTATTTAATTTTCTTTCTATAAGGAAAAGCAGCTCTTCATCCTAGTGTATACTAATATTTATCCGCTCTTAGCAGTAGTAGAAAACAAATGGATACTTTCACTAGATTACCGTTTGTTTGCTAAGACCACTCTGTCCGCAAAGTACTAACATAGTATTCCCTTTCTCACTGCTTCCTTGATCTTGATATGACTTCAGTGGGAGTCACATTCTTGGAATAATAAAAAAAAAAAAAGTTTTTTTTTCAGTTTCAGTGCTTGCTTCTCTTGAAACTCTGCATCAGATATTTTCCTCCCTTGTGTGGAATGAAGAATACATCTTAAACATCTTTATCATACTTCAGAAGGGACAACCCGAGTCTTTTCATTGCTGTCCCTAGCTTGAATTTAAGTCTCTATTTTCTTTACCCATAGAATGAGCTTAGATGACAAGCAGCACTGTAAGTTAGCTTGGTTCTTCTTTAAATCATCTCCAAGACTCCAATTCATCTCAGTTAGTTTGGTTAACAAAGTCGTAAATTACATTTTGTTTTCAAGTACCCTAAGCACTTCCATGTAAGTGAACAGCCATGGAGAGGTGATGAATCATTGGGTGTAGGGAACATGGGTATCGCATTAGGTGTAAGGTTTGAGGGTTATATGGTAGGTTTAGTGGAAGGTTCAGATGATAGTGAAGGTGATGATGTGATCCTTGATGGTGTAGGTAAAGATTCAGGTGTAGGTAAAGTAATCATACTAGTAAATAACCCAATTTCTTCCCCTGTATATCCTTTGGTAACCCTCCTCATGTTGCTAAAGACCTTGGTATTTAGAGAGGGTACAGGATATGTGCTGGAATGTGTCTTAAGCTGTTTCTTCTGCATATCTAGGCAAATTTAAATAAACCTAGGATACATTAAAAACTTATTGGGCTTGAAATATTAGACACCATATGCTTAAAAATCAACCTAGAAAAGTTATATCTCTTATTGGTAGCTAAACAGATAACAGCAGTTGCAATGTTACTACTAAACTGCTCCCAAGCAGTCTTCTTTGGGCTAAGACATTGAAGAATAGTGTGGATAAGAAACCTCCATTGAGGTGAAAAGCACCCTTTTGAAAAGTTAACTTATCTGAATCTGTGTGATATCCCATGAGTACCAACTGCTCAAAAATGTCTGAGTTTGGTATAGAAGTAATACCATCATGATTATCCAACTTGAGATGTTTTCTTAAAGAGGCTTCAGTAATAGTATTGGATTGACCATCAATGTTAGCAGTAATTGATACCTCCCCATCAGCGTCAGTAGAAGCTTCAGCAGTTCTCCAAAATTGTTTGATGAATGAGATATAGATTTCTGGCTTCTTAGTGAGAGCATAGCTAATATGACTTTGACTTAGAAAGTCAATAACTTGATGGAATCCCGTCAGCATCCTGTAGAGAGATTTTTTCTAAAATATACGCTATTTTGAGCCATATGTATGTGTCTTTAGTCACCCATATGTGCCAAAATTGCTCCAAGATCAGTATGGAGTATAAAGGTAAATTAATTATGTGAGGATTAGATAGTTGTAGGAGTAGTAATGAGAGAGTGCTTTGTGAGAAGGATGATTTTGAGTGTTATGTGTAGATGAGAATACGTGAGAGTTGATGGTTGATAACCGACTATGTCTTAGAGTATAATTTTTGATGGTTATCGTGAGTGAGAATCTGATATGCGAATATTGTAGATTATGATCAACGAAAGTTTCAATGAGTAGGCAAATCTCTATTAATTCATACGGTATTTTCGAGCGCAAAAAATATTCAACGAGACTCTTATTTTTTATTTAAAATTGCTGTAGATCTCAGCAGTGACTAATGTGGTCATCTCGGCATGAAGCTATCCAAATTTATTATCTCTCGCTCGCGATCACGTAAATAAGCTAGCAGTGTATTAATTTCTCACAAGGAAAAAAGCAGTTACAAACTCTCCAAACTTTGTGTATCGTTAAATGTAGCTTCCACATAATATCGCTCTTTCTGTTTTTGAGCTCACATTTTATCTCTCAATTCTTTAACTCACTTTGCACCTCTGTTGTTTTTTCACACTCTCTCTATCTGTTTTTAAGAATCACCATTCTCTCTATTCTTTTGGGCTTACAAATTCACACAATCGTATAGTTTTTGGCAAACTACCTGCCTATTAAAGGATTTGAGTAGTCTTTACAATAGCGTTTGCTTTTGACTACGCAATGCTTCATTGTAAAAACATGGTGCATTGACTATCCATATAGTTTTGTAAACTATAAACTATCAACAGACTTGAGAAATAGTCTTTACCAATGCCGTTTGCTTTAGGATTGTCAATTCTTTGATGTCAATTAGACTTTTGGTGTGAGATTGATGACAGTATTTGTTGAGTGAGTGGTGGTAAAAACCATACACTTTTAGGGACAAACAACAATTCCTCCCTCAAATAAAGCATCAGATGAGTAACCCATTTCACACTTCATTGCTTATCCTGAAAGGGAGTTAGCTCAAAACCAAAAAAAAAAAATCTAATCCAATTTTATTGTTTAGCAGTATTATATGTTATACAGGATTAACTGTGAGACATAGAATAAATTAGCGCTGGTATAACTATAAGTAACAGTTTTGACAAACAGTTTTAAATATAACTAGCAGTACTAATTATAACTAGCAGTATTAATTCTGCCTCCATAGGCTCCTCCACCAAAAGTAACATAACCTCCATCAAAGTCTTTGAAATCTGAAAGATGGGCTATGTTTCCAGTCATGTGCCTTGAGCATCCTACTAGAGTCTGTACAGATATACCTTTAATCATTTAGATGTGAGAGATGTGCTTTTTCTGCACAGAAGAAACTTATGAAGTTATGTTTTCTAGTGTTTGGGAACCCAAGCATTTGACTTAGACTATGGATTATGACCTGAAGTGCAATCAATGTAGTTTCTATGTGTTGAAAACAGTGAAGATTGCTTCATTGGTGTTTGATGGGTGTCTCCAAACCTCAAGTATGCTGTGGGAGTTTAACAGCAGTTAAATCCTATTCACACTGACATGTATTTGATCAGTTAGATCCTAATATTTAAATGGTACCTTGCCAGTATTAATTCTTTGATTAACAACACCTTTTTGTTAATGTATGTCTCTTGTGAAAGGGTCCTAGGGAAGAAGCAGTTGAATGTGCTTGATTTGAAAATAAGTCCTTGGTCTTTTGAGCTGACAATGAAAGTGTTTATGTGAGGTGATGTGTATGCAGTTATAAGAAGGCTAACAGTATTAAAAGACCTAGTAGGTACTAAAAGGTGTCTACAGTGTTAACAGACCTAACAGTAATTAACGTCCTTGTAGTATTATAACAGTGATTTTTAGGCCAAAGTGTTTGTGCATTTAAGGACTGTCTCTTGGAGCCTTTAGTGTTATAGATGTTCACTGAGGAGATGGTTTTAGAAGTAGTTGTCTTATCCTGTATGTATTGTTATATAATGTTCCACTTACTATGTCCTTTTCCTCTGTGTGGTTGAGGCTAGCTGTATTGACATGTGATCAAATATATTCAACAGATGTAAAAACATGCCTTGTTATATAAGACCCATCAGAAAGTTTATACAGCCTAATCTGAATTGAATTTTTTGACCATTTCCAGTTCTTATGGTTTCCCCTAGGGTCAATTGTCATGTACCAGTGTTAATCATCTCTGCGCTGACCTGTAACTGTCCTTTTTAAACTGTGGTGTCTAGGTTTAACGCAGACGTGCTGAGCTTAAATAGCAAAGTAGGTATAGTAACTGTTTTTCTTGTTTCAACTATAGAGTTAATGGCTGTTATTCATTCTCATCCTCATCGTTTTGGACATCAGTCTTCAATAGTTTGTGAGCTATCATTATTCTCTCTTGATATCTTTCTTAGTTTTCTACGTTCCTCTAACTCGACAGGATAGAATTAATGCTTTTCTTTCCAATTCTTTGTCTACATTAAGTGTGAAGAATGCTTAACAGGGTCTTATGATAACAGTTTTTTTCTTTACCACAACAGGAGACTCAACTTCATCCTCATTATCAGAAACCTATTCTTCAATCAAAGGAGCATCAGAATTTTTCTTAGTTTCATTTGAAGAATTATCATAAACAACATTAGACTCTTTCTTGATGTTCTCAGGACCATAACCTTTGAACTCAGGCTCTTTGAACTCATCAAGACCAGAATAAGACAGATCTAGCTTGTTAAGTCTATTATAAATTAAAGGATGAGGTGGAGGAACTGCACTATACCCCAAACCCTTTTTACTATTGTCAGTTATCTGACTTCCTAACAACTGTTCTAAGTCTTTTGCAGATTTATCAAACTTTGCAATCTTAAATTCAAACCCCTCCTTTTCTTGTTTAACTTTTTCAAATTCAGCCCTATGTAATCCCATCTGATATTCTTTTCTACCTACACTTCTTTTAAGTAAAGCAATTTCCTCAGAGAAAAGAACTTCATGTTCTCTATATTTAACAATTTGATCTTCTAAAGTTGCTAAACCTCTTTTGTATGTAGCTGCTTTAAAACCAGTATCACTTAATTTAACAAGCAAATCATCATACTGTTTCTTTAGAGCTTCATAGTTTGTCAGACAAGTTTTAGAGCAAGATTTGTCATTATTTACCTTAGAGTCTGAAAGAGCCATAGGAGCCATCTCTTCCTTGTGAGTAAAGAGTTCTTCTTGTTTGTTTCTTCTAGATCAAAGTTTCTCAAAGCACAGGCTCTGATACCACTTGTTGATCCCAAGCCTTGATCGATTCTTTACCTTGTAAAGTGTATGTTACCTTGGATGAATCCAAAATAACAATGGTTGAGACTTTGTTTGTATATCAAAGTGTATGCGGAATCTACACTTTGATACTCTAGAAGATATATCAATGAAACAGTAGATATGAATGAACAAAAATGCTTCAATATTATTAATGATAAATAATACGAGTACTCTGTGTAGTACTAGGGTTACAACCTTGAAGCTATTACAATGAGATGTTGTGTAGGTATGTGTATGATAATGAGATGAATGAGATGAATAAACTAGATGCCCTAGGATCTCCTTTTATACACCAAGGAGTCCTAATGAGCTTACAATACTTTCCTAAATATTTAGTCAAATATATTAAATACAATGACTAAATATTAAATACTTTCCTAAGTATTTAGTCAAATGTATTAAATACAATGACTAAATATTTAATACTTTCCTAAGTATTTAGTCAAATGTATTAAATATAATAATAAATATTTAAATACTTTTCCTAAGTATTTAGTCAAATTCTCAATCAGCATTAATCTCTTCAATCATCATTAAACTTCAGTCTTCCTGTTTGACCTAATCATCAATACTTTAGTCACTTAACATTAATTATGCCTAACAACATTAAATTGTATTAAACAACATTACCATTTTTTTCACCAGCATCAATAATCTTGAACCAACATATAATTCTTCAATACTAACTTACTCCTAGCAGATTAACTGTTTGATTTAGTACTAGGCAAAGTAATCATAAGCAGTACGAACTGTTTTCTCAAAGCATACTAACGTTGGCTTAGCAGTACTAACTCATCCCTTGGCAGTACTAACTCTGAAGTGTTTAATTCCCAACAATCCTCCCCTAAACTTGTGATTTACCTCCAAATCCACAAGTTTCTAATTAAACCTTCATTATTCTTTGCTGAGAGGATCTGTCCAAACAATTCAACTTCTAGTACTTTCGGCTTCATAAGATCTTCTGAAAAGTTCATGAATAAAACCTTCTCTTTCCTTCTTTATCTTTTTGCCTTAGTTGCACACTTCTCTGGATTCTCATCTTTTTCTTTGCTGCAATCTTCCTCCCCTGAGCCTGATGCATCCATCTAAACAAAATGATGTTCATTAAAGAAGAGCATTATTCATATCCTCCCCTATTTAGAGGGATCCTCCAAATCATCTTCTTATGGGAACCCTAGCCATTACAGACTTGAATCTTCCTTGTGCATCAATGTAATCAATTCTTTTCAAAGTGACTGATGCACTATTGTATTTGGATACATGATCTATCACTCTATTCTTTGGCATCCAGACCTAACATGCTGAAGCTTTAACAGTATTAAATCTATTCCTCTTGACAGCATTATGTGCATCCTTTGGCTTAGCAGTATTAACTGCTTTTATTCTAGACCTCATCAAAACAGCTTGTGGAATCATATTTCTTCTTGGATTGGAGTAAGTCATTCTTGTAGAATAGATATCATTTACCCTCCTTGTATTTTTCCACACTGGTTTTTCCTCCCTTTGACCATTAACATGTCTCTTGTGTTACAGGTATACTATAGGTGTTCAAAACTTCCATATACATAGCAGGCTTTCTTGATCATCACAAAATCACTTCCTAGCTGTTGGGACTTCTGATTATTCCAGTTCCTTTGATTTCCCCTAGGTTTTTGTGACCTGTACATTTCAGCATACCTAACTGTTTTCCTAATTGATTTTTCTTGTTGTTTTGGTCTAACAACATCAACTTTAGGAATAGTAGGAACATCATTTTTCTTTTCTACCACAACAGGAGACTCAATTTCATCCTCATTATCAGAAACCCATTCTTCAATCAAAGGAGCATCAGAATTTTTCATAGTTTCATTTGAAGAATTTTCACAAACACTTTTAATGGCCTATTACCATAGACTTCCAAATGTCAGGTTGTATGAAACTCCTCAAGACCAGAATAAGACAGATCAAGCTTATTAGGTCTATTATATATTAAAGGATGAGGTGGAGGAACTACACAATATCCAAAACCCTTTTTACTCTTGTCAGTTATCTGACTTCCTAACAACTGATCTAAGTCTTTTAAGGCCTTATCAAATTTCTCAATTTTAAAATCAATGGCATCCTTTTCTTGCTTAAGTTTTTCAAACTCTGCTTTAAGTTTATTAATTTCATATTGTTTGAATTCTACATCTCTTTTAAGGACAACAACTTCTTCACTAAAAAGAACCTCATTCTTCATATATGTGACAAGTTGTGCTTCAATAGTATCTAGTCCTCTTTTATAAGTAGCTAACTCAAACTTAGTTTGAAGTTGTTTAGCAAGCAGATCATCATATTGTTTCTTAAGAGATTCATAGTTTTTCAGACAAGTTTTTGAACAAGTTTTTACCTCAGAGTCTGAAGAAGCCATAGGAGCCATCTCTTTCTTATGAGTAAATGATTTTTCTTGTTAGTTTCTTCTAGATCAAAGTTTCTCAAAGCAAGGCTCTGATACCACTTGTTGATCCCAATCCTAGATCGATTCCTTACCTTGTAAAGAGTATGTTACCTTGGATAAATCCAAAATAACAATAGTAGAAACTTTGTGTGTATACTAAAAAGTATGCGGAATATACTCTTTAATATCTAGAAGATATATCAATGAAACATTGAATATAAATGAACACACAATGTAACAAAATGCTTTAATATTATTAATGTTAATAATACGAGTACTCTATCTTAGTACTAGGGTTACAGCCTTGAAGCTATTACAATGACACTTAATCTCTGGATCTGTGTATGTGTATTTGTGAAGAAGATGTTATTGAGATATATGAGATGATCACTAGATGCCCTAGGATCTCCTTTTATAGACTAAGGAGTCCTAGTCGGCTTACAATATATTCCTAAGATATCTCAATCTTTTCTAAATATAAACGTAATCTTCAAAATAAATACATGTATATCTTGTACAAAAATACTTCAACACTTATCTTCACACGTATTCTTGTTCTCCACATAATCTTTATCTCTATAATGCGTCTTTATCCTCTTGACAGTAGAAAGTCTTCAAACAGTCATAATCTTTCCACCAGCAGCACTAATAAACATAAGCAGTAGTAATATTAGTACTAGCAGTACTAATATATACTAACAATAGTAACCTCTACTAGCAGTCTTAACTTTTACTACTAACAGTACTAACTACATAGCTTATATTTTAGTCTTCAACACTGAGCAGTCTTAACTTCAACTAACAGCAGTAACTTTATGCTATCAGTACTAAACTTATACTAACAGTAGTAACTAGCAGTGGTAACATTATACTACCAGTACTAACCACTTAGCATAATTTCTATTATGTACCTGAGCAGCAGTAACTTCTAAGAATCCATGAAGTCTTTTAAGACCCAACAATCCTCCCCTAAACTTGATGTTCATCTTCTGAATCTTCAAGTTTCTCTTTAAAGTCTTCATCTCACACTTTAGGACGAGCTTTCAAACATATCATTTTCCTTTTCGAAGCTTACCATAACTCAGCATTTGATAACCCATTCTCATTTTGATAAACAGATTGAAGTCTTGTTGAACATAATAGGTGATGGTAATTGGGTGAAAGGGGTAACTTCTTTCAACCAACATAAAAAAAGTAAGAATATCAAATCTACAAAGTGAAATCAAATGAATCAATAAACTTCTAATTAGACACCCTTGTATCCTTGCACTTCTCCATACATCACTTTTTATTCAGGTACAAACATAAAACTCTCAAATCTCCAATACAATACTCTTTCAAATTCATCTTCAGGCCTGCATCCACATACTTTCCCCTTCACTAACCTCCAAAGAGCTTCTAAGTCCTTCTCTAGCTAATCCCTTGTAGCACTCCTTATCATTGAAAGAATTATCTTTTTAGAACTTCCATCTGCTCTTATCAATTCATAGTGTACTAACATCCCCTCTTTATGAAGTTTATACTCAATAATCACTGGCAATTTGGTAGCAAGTAGTATAGCATCAATTGCTATATCTTCATCCTTTTTAATTACCAAAAGCTTTTTTTTAGCTTAAACTTCATCATCTTCTTCAACTTCCTTTGACTCTTTTTCTTCCTCTACTTTTTGTTTCTTTGAGGATTCTTCCTGCTGTTCTTTCACTCCCTTTTTCTTCCAAGCATCTTCTTTATGCAACTTTACTGTTTCTCTCACCTTCTTCCTTCTTTTCTTTGTTTTCCTATACCTCAGAACCCATAGCTACAAAGGTATTTACTCTTTTCATTTCCTTATCAAACAACTTTTGATTTTTATCAAAACCTTTTCCTTTTAGTTGTAGTATGTATATCCACCTAATGTGCTTAAGATAAGTAGACATTTGAGTTCTCTTTTTGTGCTTTGGTATAGGTCTATTTCTCTTTTCTTATTCTCTAAGGTATATCAAAATTGCTTTCTCTTTTTCTCCATCAGTTCATAAACAGTTATTAACTTTTTCCGTCATACTGTCAATTCCTCTCTTTCCTTTATTGAAGTCTCGTCAGCTAGCAATCTACAGCTTTCCATCATAGCTTGTGAATTTTCCCATGACTCACTCAATGCCTATGTTGTCTTCTCTTTTGTTTCCATGCCAGCTTTTTGGCCTTCTAATAATTCAGCATCCATTTTAGCTTGAATATCTCTGGTAATTTTTCATCAAGAGCATTTGATACTTTTCTCTTCAAAGGAACTTCAGGTTCAATCATAATACCTTTTCCTTTAACTTTAGAACTTTAATTTTATCTCTTGTGGAACCTGAACTCACATTGCTCCTGAACAACCACAGCCCTTTAATCCTTAATCTTGTAGTTGTTGTTGTAGTAGCATAGTAACAACTTTAGGCTTTAGCTGCTTTAAAATCCTGTATAAGTGTCCCTGAGCCAAAGTGATTTTCCCTCATTTTGTTTAGGAACAACTCTAATCCTTATCAGCAGTATTAACTGCTTCAAACCACAGTACAATCCATCAAGCTTCTTAGTACTCTGTTCATCTTTCCCATCAACCTTAGCTTCTACAAGCATCTTAACATCATCCAAAATTCCAGTATCAAATATCAAGTCATCATCTTGTCTTTCTTGAGTTTCATCAACCAAGGAAACATCAATATCTTTAATACTCCTCCCCTGTTTGGATGCATCTTCAGGAACACCCAAACTCTCCTGATCTGTAGAGTACTCAACTCTCCTAGACATACTAACTTTCCTGAGTCTTTTCAAACCTGTAGGTCTTGATATTTTCCTCCTTTCTAACCTCTGGATCCTCTTCTTCAAAGCATCAATCTCCTTAGCTTGAGCATCCTTTGCTTTTTGTAAATCAAGAACCTGTGTTTGCAATTTGGTACATAAAACCATCAAATCTGTTAGTTTCATGATATCCTCACCACTAGGTTGTGGATCACTGGAAGGTGTTGGTAAACTTTCCTCATGTTCTGCCGCATCTTGAGGAACCTCTGCCTCTCGTCTTTGAACCTTCTTAGATAGTTTGTCCTTCTTGGTTTGGGAAGATGAAGATGGTTGATCAATAATGGATAATAGAGTGAAATCAGTTGGATTATCTGAATCCTCACCCATTTCTTCAACAGGTTGAACCATCATGGTATCAAATAAAGGTGTTATTCTCCCAGAGAAATCCTTTCCTGCTCTCTTCATGTTGGCAAACACTTTCTTTGTGTGAAAGGGATTAACAAAAATCTTCTTGTGAGTTGATATATTACCCAATTGTTGATTAATGAAAACTTGAAGAAAACGTGGATACAGCAAGAATTTGACTCCTCCATCCAAGTGTTTCACCATTGCATCAAAGATATACTTAGACAGATTAAACTTCTAATTAGTTGCTAAGCATATGATCAAAGAAGCCATAGAAATACTGAACTCATTCCATGCAGTGGATTTAGCACTTAAGCATTGAGTAATAGTATGAATATAATACTTCCACTAAGGAGAGAAAAAGGCTTTATAAAAAGTAAGCTTCTGAGAAGGCTTTTCATACCCCATACGCGCCAATTCTTCAAAGATAGTAGTAGTTGGAAGACAATCAGTACCTTCTGCATCATTCAAGTAAAGTTCTCTCTTTATGTTTGACTCTGTAACAATAACCCTCTTCTTATCAACTAGGGCTTGTATCTGTCGCACTCCATTAACTGTCTGTACCATGGCAGTTGCCCAAAATTGTTCAATGCAAGATGTGTAGATCACTTAATTGACTGTTAAAGCATATGAAACAGAACTTGCTTTCAGGAAATCAATTATCTCTGCAAACCCATCACTTTCTTCGGGTTTTTCCAAGAACGCGACCACATTGTGCGTTTCAGCAAACTTAGGGCTTGTCATAATGATGAACTTGATGATCAAAGATGAAAATTGAATTAGGGTTTATGGTTAGAAAGTGTTTGAATAAGTGAAATCGAATAAAGAAGTAAATGAAACCCTTAATCGAAGTATTTATAGAATCACCCTCAACAGCAGAAACTTGAACTGGCAGCATTAACATACGCTTAACAGCAGAAACCAATACGGACAGTACTAATTTAAGCCTAACAGCATTAACTTAAGCTTAGCAGCATTAAGTTGAAACTGAGCAGCATTAAAAGAATACACCAGTAATCATTCAATGTTCATTCCAATAAGCAACTTTCATCATCAAATTTGATTCACACATACTCTCTTTCTGTTTTTATGCTCACAACATCTCTCAATTCTTTTTGCTCACATAATCACTCATTTCTGTTTTTATGCACACGTCTCTTTTTCTGTTTTTAAGCTCATAAATTCTCTCAATTCTTTTAGCTTACCAAGACACTCTTTCTATTTTTATATGACAGTTGTGTACAAAATTTCATCAATTCTAATGAGTTTCATATTGTCCTCCCCACTTCTAAGTGTGTAACCTCTTGAGAGAGGTGGATCAATGGACTGTATAGATGTAATCTCAAACCTAGTTTGAGCATTCACATCCCCCAATATGGTATCTTGGCACCTGGGACCACTACCTGAATCAATTTCCTAGGAGTTGATTCATTAAGTGTTGCCATGGATTAAGTCTTATTTGATGTTACCAATGTTCTGCTCTGCTTCTAAGCTAGAAGCAGTAGTGGCAGCCTTTTCCATTCTGTCACCCAACTCCTTATGGACAGCCTCATCACCAACCTTTGTCAGGGGGACCACTAGACTGAGGTATCTTGGTGTCCCGACCTCTTATGATATGCCTAGATGTGTTTTGATCCATTTAGAACATACTTATGATATAACACATCCTTTCATCCATGCATGTTGGTTGTAGAAATAAGGAACCTCCTCTCAAACAATGCCTCAAGTGATAAGAATTGGAAACAGTTGCAACTTTGGTACCCATGTCCTCTTAACAGCATTAACATTTGCTTGACAGTAGTAATTTTCTGCCTAGCAGTATTAACTGAAGTCGAACAGCATTAACTCTATCTTCAATAATTATGCAACAACATGCATCTATTCATCACAGGCACACTAAAAAAGACTAGATAGACATGTGGGAATTCATGAGGATCCATATTTATGCATAACCCATGAATAAAAGTTAAACTTTGTGAATCAAGACCATTATCTTTCTTCAAAAAGGTGAATCATTCAACATCTTGTATTCAACATGCTTTACCTGCAAATGTTAGTTCATAGCCAAATATACAAATTCCAAAACATTTTCTTCTTAGCAGCATTAACTATAACTAACTGGATTAATAAACAGTCTTAAGTATAACTAACAGTTTTAATTATACTTAGCAGTATTAATTGAGAAAACTAACAGTATCAATCCTTTACAAAACTTTTACAAAAACATAAAGAGATATAGACAGTTAAGGATTCAGCATTCCAATACTTGAGACTAAGTATTGAAATCTGCCTGCATCAAAACCTTTTGTAAGAAGATATGCAACATTTAAATCAGTATGAATCTTAACCACTTGTATTAACTTTTTAGTGTTGCAATCTCTTATAAAATGATGCCTAATCTCTATATGTTTTGTTTTAGAATGTTGAACAGGATTTTCAATAATGCAGATAGTACTGTTATTGTCAATATTAAAGACAGTGTTCATGAAATTGTACCCATAATCCAACAATTGGTTTTGAATCTAGAGTACTTGTCCACATCAACTTGCAGCTGCCACATATTCAACTTTAGTTATAGAAGTTGCAACCACAGTTTGCTTTTTACACTGCCAAGATATCAACCTGTTTCCTAAAAACTGACAACCTCCAGTTGTAGACTTCCTATCAAGAGTTGCTCCAGCATAGTCACTATCAGTATAAGCAACCAGTTCAAATGGAGAATCCCTAGAATACCAAAGGCCTAAAGTTGGTTTGCCTTTCAAATATCTAAAAATCCTCTTGACTGCTAAGAGATGTGATGTCTTAGGAGTAACTTGAAATCTAGCACATGCACATACTGCAAACATGATATCTGGTCTAGATGCAGTGAGATACATCAAAGACCCAATCATAGATCTATAGAGATGTACATCAACATCATCAGCATCTCCATCCTTGACCAAAGGTTTTTCCAAATCAACAGGAGTTGAAGCAGACTTCACATCAGAGTAGTTGAATTTCTTCAAAATTTCAGCTACATATTTGTCCTGACTGATAAATATTCCATCTTCCTTCTGTTGTACTTGTAATCCTAGAAAGAAAGTTAGTTCTCCCATAGAACTCATCTGAAACTTATCTTTCATTAGCTTCTCAAAACCAGTACATAACTCCTTGTTTGTTGAGCCAAAGATAATCTTTTTTGTTAAAGATTGAACTTGTGTTACCCCCACACTGGAAAATTTTGGTTTTTATGTTCCGTTTCTTGCCAACTTTCCTTAAAAAATAAGTAAAACTTGGCTCGTACCTTTCTGATGAGTCACGGGTTGATGTGATCTACTGTTGTTCACAGCCCGTCCAGTAGATATAATAGGGGCTGATTCAGACACATTGGAGTGAGATGATTGGTCACTTTTCGATACAGCAGGAAAAGATCTAGAATTCTCTATGACAGATTTTTCAGAAGTGTGACGTCTTACACCAACAGCCCCACGTTTTATGGCACCAACATTTGCAGCTGGTCTAGACACCAATGATGGTATATGAACTAGGTCAGAAGAAGATGAATAGACCCCTATAACTGAACTGTTAGGTGATGTAACAGAGCTTTGCTGAGAATCGTGAGGTTTTGTTGCTTGTACAGGCGGTGTGACGTTTGAGACTGTTGCTTTTTTACCACCTGACCTGTCGTTTCTCTCAGAAGCAACAGTTATACAAACACCTTGTACTTGTTTAGAGAGTGAATCAACTGGAAGACTTGACGGTAATTTTAGATCTTTAGAAGCCTCAGCAGGACTGAAAACGAGAGTTAAGACTGATATTAGGTACGATAGTGCTAAAATCATATATCATAAATACGACCGTTATAACAATTATTACCTCTGTTCAGAAGCTTTTAATATTTGTGGCTCTTTAGCGGGAAGTGCAACAGAGCTTTTGGCAGGAGGTTTTGTCTCTCTATTCGCGTTATGCTTAATTATGTTGTCTCTCACAACACGAAACTGTCTGGACACTCTCGAATCTAATAAAAGATCAACCATTAGTAAAACACCAATAGAAAACAGCAAGATATGATTTTAATCAAAAACAAAAACTTATTAGACCCTTAAGAATCTGATAAAATTACCAGGGGCACTATTCCTCGCAAAGCCTTCATTGTTCCTGGCAAAGCCTTCACTATTTCTCGCAAAGCCTTCCCTGTTCCTTACAAAGACTTCCCTGTCTTGGTTCACCATTATCAACTATCTTTGTAGGTGAATTAAAGTATGACGTATCTTTCCAAATGCATCACAATCGAAATCTTGACGTTTTTTCTGATTTACCTACAGAGTCATTAGAAACTGTACCTGCAGTAACTGGTAACATAGTTCATAGATTGGGTTAGAGAATCAATATCAAACAGCCATTTTTGACCAATCCCTTTATAATAGGCTTAGTTCAAAAACCCAACTATGCAAGTTTTTTTCTACCCTCTTTGGTCTAGTTGTATACTAAAAGCTTTTACTTAAGAATATCAACAAAGAAACCTCATCACTTTTGCCATCTTAAACTTGCCTAAAACTATCAAGTAAGTATTAGAATAGTAACATGACGAACCAAATGGTCCCATAAAAAACTTAGAGCTAGTTTAAAACCTCTATAATGTTCATAAGGTGTCTTGTTTATTATGAGGTTGACGACAAGACTATGCTGTACATAACAAACGCAGTAGAAATGCTTCAGCCAAAATATGGTAGGCTAACTTAGAGTCAGTCAACTTTGTTCTAGCAGCCTCAATAAGTGTCTTATTCTCTCCTTTCCGCAAACCATTTTGCTAAGGGTCTAGCTAACTATATTCTCTCTTAATACCTTTTCGTACAAAATCATCCATTACTTTGTTCTTAAACTCTGTTCCATTATCACTTCTGATTATTTTCACTTTCTTATCCACTAGGTTTTCTATTACTTTGATAAAGTTCTTAAGGATCTCACTGGTTTCATCCTTAGTTGTTAAAAAGAAAACCCATGTAAATCTACTATAATCATCAGTGACTACTAAGCAATACTTCTTATGCATCAAGCTACTCACAAAGGTTAGACCAAACAAATCCATGTGTAGCATAAACAAAGGCTTAGTAATAGGATTCAGAACTTTGGACTTACAAGAAGCTCTATGTTGCTTCCCTTTTAGACATGCAACACAGGTTTGGTTATTTTCAAAAAGTTTTATAGGTAATCCTCTTACTAGATTATCCTTGAAAGCTTTATTGTATTGTTTTTAAAATTTATATGACCAAGTCTTCTGTGCTAGAGCATTGATTTATCTAATATAGTCTTTGCAACAAGACAAGTTAAAATCTCTTTAGGAACAATGTTCTTCATATCAAAACTGTACATATTGTCTTTTCTAGGAATTTTAAGAAGTATTGATTTTCATTCAGGCCACTTAAAAATTTGGGAGATAAGACAAGAATTAAGTGTCTGTAAACAAGGAATAGTTCTTTTTGTCACACATCTGTGATGACACTAAATAAGATTGAATTTTAACTATTGACAAGTATACCTCTTCAAAATCAAGATTATCGTCTTAAGAGTTCCTTACTAGTAAATTTACCACAATATGCACCTCCTACAAATGCAACCATACTTCCATCAAACTACTTGAAATAGACAGAGAAGCTTATATTTGCCAGGTCATGTGCCTGAGCATCCACTGTTCAACAAATCCTTTATCAATATGTTATGGCTGCCTGCACAAATGAATAAGGAAATTAGATTCTTTGTGGGAGCCCAAGCATTACTAACTAGATCTGCCTCGTGCTAATGTAGTTGTGTTTTTAAAAGCCATTGATGCACCATTAGATTTGGTAGGTCTCCAAACCCAATATGCTAAGGACTTTACAGCATTAACCCTTTTTTCCCTAACAGCATTAACTTGTCATGATAAGACCTACAGTATTAAACTGCATTATGCCTTCCAGTATAATAGTGTCTCTTTGCTTCATGCACAGATCTTCTAGTTATGTTGTTTGCTTAAAAAAGGCATGTAGCCGTTGAATTGTGCTTGTTTTGAAAAATGTGTCTTTGATTTAGCACTATGAACTGCTGTTTTGGGGTGAGCAGTATTAACTGGCCTAACAGTATTAACTGGGGTGAGGCCAGTTTTCAACAAAACTGCTTTGGGAGACATATTCCTGAGTACATTAAGGTGTGTGTTTTTGGCATCCACCCTATTGTAGTTATTTTTATATACTATGCCTCATCTTTGATGATTATGACAATTAATCTACAAATGATTAAAACTTCCACATATATAGCAAGCCTTGTTATATATCATAAAATCTTTTCCTAGTGATTGGACTTATGCATTCTACTTCCTTGATTCCCCTAGGAGATTATGATCTATACATTTCTGCATACCTAACTTGCTTTTTAACTGGTTTTTCATGATTTTCAGGTTTTGTAAATTTTATCTTAGCAGCAGTAGGAATAACAGTTTTCTTTTCAGACTTAGGCTTAGACTCATCTAGTTCCTTATCATCTGACACCCAATCCTCAATAGTTGGGGCACCATCATTCTTCCTAACTTTCTTAGGTTCTACTTCACTAATACTCTTACTAGTGTTAGGCCCATAGCCTTCAATAAAGCTACTTTTGTCATGTGATACTTGTTCTTTTACCAAAGACTTATTAGAATTTTCCTTAGAATTATTTGATTAATTTTCACAAACAACATTAGACTCTTGCTTATTTTTAATTTATATAATATTCTCAGGACCATAACTTTGAATTAGGCTCTTTGAATTCATCTAAGACCGAAAAAGACAGATCTAGCTTGTTAGGTCTATTATAAATTAAAAGATGAGGTGGAGGAATTGCATTATATCCTAAACCCTTTTTACTTTTGTCAGTTATCTGACTTCCTAACAACTGATCTAAGTCTTTTGAGGCCTTATCAAATTTCTCAAATTTAAAATCAATGCCATCTTTTTCTTGCTAAACTTTTTCAAACTCTATTTCAAGCATGTTTGCATCTTACTTCTCTTTTAAGGACAGCAACTTCTTCACAAAAAAAGAACCTCATTCTTCCTATATGTGACAAGTTGTGCCTCAACAATATCTAGTCCTCTTTTATAAGTAGATACCTTAAATTCAATTTGATGTAGTTTAGCAAGCAAATCATCATACTGTTTCTTAAGAGTTTCATTGTTTTTCAGATAAGTTTTAGAGCAAGTTTTATCAGTGTATACCTTTGAGTCTGAAAATGCCATTAGAGCCATGTTTGTCTGAACTTGTTCTTCTGTCATGTCACTCAAATCAAAACCTACACCATCAATAGCCAACATTGCCTTTGATGTTCTTCATAGTTTTCCATTTGCTTCTGGTGTTTTCTTGGGGGATTTTTTCTGAAACTGACCTTCCTTAACTACTTGGTGCTTGCATTTCCCTGGCAAAGTGTCCCAACTTATGACAGTTGTAACCCTCCACCTTAGATTTATCATATCCAGCAATATAATTACCATTAATGAAAATCGTCTTGCCTATCCATACATAATTTGAAAACATACATGATTGGTTCAGATACAAAATGATCACAACGATTAGGTTACAAGATAAAATATACAACCTAAAGCCATACTAGCCGAGAATCACCCGTAATACTTAGTAGGCTGTACAAAACAACTAGCCATAACATGATCTATAAACTGCTACCAACCTCCTTTGGTGCATCTGGCTGTGCAGGACCTTTAGCGGGTCCCTACTGTCTCTGAACCTCGGTCATCTGGGTCTGTAGTCCCTTCAGCAGCTTTAGTGCCTCAATGAACTATACTTGTCTCCTGCGGTCTGTTGCCAGCAACTCTGTAATTGCCGCCTGTCTCCTGCGGTCCACTGCCTGCAACTCTGTAATCACTGCCTGATGACCCAATACAGTGGTACAAAGTGACATAACCTCTAAACATGCAAGATCACTAGCGTCCATAGATCGTCCCCAAGCCTCTCGAGACATCCTAGCCCCTCTTTCCATCAGTAGAGCTGTACGAGCATGTGACGCCCTATCCTATACAACATGTTGAGCCGACCAGCCATCAGCTGTCGCTTAGTCTACTCATCATCCAACCTCACATAGATCTCGTATGTGTCTTGCCTAACCCCAGTGGCAAACTCTGTCATCCGTCGACCCAACTTTGTGTCATCAGTCGCTGGTGCCCCTAGCATGTCTACCAGCTTCTCCTCCCAAGTGTCGGTGATCCTATAACTGACATCTCTCTCTAGATCATGCCTAATCTCCCTATCTATGGTGGCATCAAAAACCCTTGTCTGCCATAAAACCTTAGACGGTCTTGCGCAGCAGCAGCGAGCTCTCTCAACCTAGTACCTATGACAAAAGCAAAACATAACCTCTTCCGAGGTGGTAAGCAAACATCGGTCCTGTCCGCTCCATGGTCAGCAAAGGGTAGCAGCAAAGATGGTGATGTAGTAGGTAGCGGTATAGGTAAGAGTCATGGTGTCCCTGATGGAGGTGTATCTGCTCTGGTGTGGGAGAGTATGATATGTGGCAGTGGTGAATGGGAAGTAGACGGTGCCTCGGCTCTCAGCCGGATCATGGCAGCTCTGTATCCCAATGGATAAGTAGGACTAGAAGGTGGGGGAGATGATACAAGTAATGGTGATAGTATCAGGGTAGTTGGTGGGAAGGAATTTGAGTAGTGGTGATTTACCATGCGGGAAAGTGGATGGTGTGGGTAGGTATAGCAAGGGTTGGGCAACCCTCTGTATCAGGACCAAATGGTGTAGGTGGCTCATCTTGGTTCGATATCCTAGCAGTAACCCGGTATGCAAGATGTGGTGGTGGTGTGGGCCGGGACGTCGGTCGGTCTCAAAACAGGCTCAGTCTCCTCAGCAGATGGGGCCTGATCAACTAGCTGATAAAGTTAACAGCTTATAGAGGTCGGCAGGAGGCTTAGGTGCTCCTTCTTCCTTATCCTCCTTAATATTCGAACATCAATCTCCTCGTCATTCATCAGCCGATTATCCTCTTCATCACCATCGTCTCTCTATCAGGCAGGATAACAGCAGGATCCTATTCAGGGTCCTCATCATCTTCCTCATTGGGTCTCTCACGATTGACTCAGGAACATAGCTGGGAATCAGCTCGGGGTGGAGAGAGTAGCAGGCAGGGGCTGTCCGCAATGGGAGTACTTCTCCTCCGGTGGGCATTGACTCGGGTATGCGATCAAGGTACATATGGTACATAGACAGGTAAAGGTGGTGCCTGCTCTGGCTCCTCCAGGATAAGCATATAGTCAGGAGATGGTGGTGCCTGAAAAGCGGCCACCACGTAGGCATATGGGTCCTCTAGCATCACGGGCGGTCCATCGACTCTCAGTGATCCGATATCTGACAAATTCGCAAATGGGCTGGATACCTCCGTGTATGTAACTGTGGAATCCTCAGAATCCGACATGACTGTATCTGAAAATCTAAAATAGCTTATATTAGTATTTAATATAAGACTCTTATAGTAACATATATTTATAAAATAACATGTATATCAATCCTAAATGCATCTAGTCTTAACCAACTAATGCAACAAGTAGTGTATGTATATATGTCCCGTGGAAATCCTTTTGTATGAATGCAATGTTTGAAAATAGTTATAGTCCAACAAAAACATTTGACCTAGTTTTCTATAACCTTGGCTCTTGGTACCAATCTGTTACACCCCCAAATTGGGTCGCAGCGGAATATGGGTTGAGGGTGGTACTTCATAGATCAATAACACAAGATATATATAAGAACGACCATTAAAAGACGTTTAAAACTCATACATTGGATTTAACAAATTGTTTGTTACAAAAGCCCGAAGCTTCACTTGTTCACTTGTTCAAAATACAAAGATTTCTAGCCCATAACAGATATACAAAATGTAATGCGACAAAATCTTTAATGCATGACATCCAAATAAAAACCACCAATGTATCCCTTGCACCTCGTGCCTTATTGATCCCTTGAAAAACATTGCTTAAAACGTCAACATATTGTTGAGTGAATTCATAGGTTTATAAAATGTATAATGTAGGACCACAAGATTTCTCTATGATAATGCAACAGATGCAAACATCATAAAATGTAATTACATTTTCCTAAGCTCATGACACTGAAGCTCGACATGTATGAAATGCAATATAAATTGCCAACATTGCCCGTGATGATGTTCTAACCCGCAACATCCTATAAGTTCTGGTTCATACACCTTGAGGTTGTTGTATAGATCATCCATGCTCATTGTATCCAATTCAGCTTTATTCTTTCATACAACAGCATGTGTGTTCCACTTAGGTGACAAACTTCTTAATAATTTTTTATTAACATCTTCTTGTGAAAGCTTTTCATCTAAAAGCTCCAACTGACTCACAAGCTTTTAAAGCATATCAAAAGTTTGATCAAGCATCTCTGAGCTTGGAGCAGTGAAGTTTTCATATTGCTGCATTAAGAGATTCCTTTAAGTCTTTCTTGTAGCTGCATTCCCACCAAATCTATTTTTCAAATTACCAAAGCACTTCTTAGCATCCTTTATAGAGTTAAACTTTAACTGATTGTTCATTGGGAATGCCCTTCCAGTAAGTACTTCTAGCTTTCACCTCTAATCTTCTTTGAGCCTTTTCTTCAGCAGTTGTAATAGGCATCACTGTCACAACACCTTCCACAGTTGTTGTTTTGGCAAGGTTGCACCATTCCCTATGACTTCCCATAGTGCATAGTCTATCATCTAGATATATTGTTCAATCCTCATCCTCTAGATCTCATACTCACCAGGTTTGAGCATGGGAACTTTGGATGCAGCAACCATGTGTGCAAAATCTTGATCCATATCTTTAAAAAAAAGGATATTGTGTATAAAAACAAGTTCTTCTCTTTCAAAGCTTATGAACAAGCTATGATACCACTTGTTGATCCCACTTTAATAGATCAAATTCCTTAAGCTTGTTTAAGGATTAGTTATATTAGATAAATCTAACACAACTTTAGTTAGAAAGTCTTTGTTGAATGTATTAAAGATTATGCAGGAATACTAATCATTATTATTAAGAAGAATTATTAATGAATCAGTTATTCTATGAACATATAAATTCAACAACAAGATCCAATATTATTAATATAATATTACGAATACTCTCAAGTATTAGGGTTACATAGAACTTGAAGCTATGAATATACGTTTATTTGTATATCTTTGGTTTGGGTTATGGGTTGGTGTTGTACATAAACTCTATGCTCTCTAGGACCTCCGTTTATACCCACCAGGAGTCCTAGTCGGCTTACAATATTTCCTAGTATTAAAATCTTTTCTATAAACAAACTAATACATAATATATAAGCAGTACTGAACTAGCAGCTATTAACTTGATATTTTATAGAATATAGTAATTCATGCATATTTTCATTGAAGTTTATCAGCAGTACTAACTCCAGCTGAGCAGCATTAAACAAAACATGAGCAACAATAATTCTAACAACATCAAGAAGACTTTTAATCCCAACAACTTTTGAGGCTTATTGGGTTCTACTTGCTTTAGAATAGGTCTAAAAGCAACTAGGAGCCATAGTATTTTGGTTACTTGTCTATTAGTTGACCTCTCGGGTTTTCATGATAGTTTACGAGCTGAGCATAGGAATTCATCGGTTGAGGTTTTACATGTCGTGTATGATTGTTTTCTATTGTTTCATTTATTTGCATTTTATTATTGTTTGTTTTTTTTTTTTTTTTTTTTTTTTTTTTTTTTTTTTTTTTTTTTTTTTATTGTCGACTTGTGTAAAACTGCAAATCGTTTTAGAAACTTAAATGAAACTCTCAAGATTGTTTTCCAAAAATAAATCGTAGATTAGTTAAAATTAGTTTAAAAAATATTTGAAACTTAACTAACGTTTTGTACAATTATATCAACGGTTTAGTTTATATAGTAATTTTCTCCCATGATAAAAACATACACATACATTGGTTTATAAGGAAGTTTTACATAAAGTTTCTGCACAGTTTTATTAATGATCTAATTACTTTTGTTATTTATAACCAAGATGATATAGGGTTTGTTTATCATTTAATGTTTTCTCGTGACTAAACGTGCAATTGCACTGGTTTGTTAATGATTGAAATACCTGAGTTTTTTTATAACTTTTGAGGGTGTCAATCTAAGTGTTGATCCCAAACCTAGATCGATTCCTTAGGTTATCTAAGGTTAAATTACCTTGGATAAATTCAAAATAACTTGTTGTATAAACTTTGTATGTATATTAAAGTGTATGCGGAATCTACACCTTAATACTCTAGAAGTAAAATCAATGAAACAGTAATCTTGAACAACAAAGATATAACTAAATGCTCCAATATTATTAGATTAATAATACGAGTTCTTTATTACTTGTACTGGGTTTACACCTTGAAGCTTTTCTAAATCGACTTTGACAACTATGAAAACTGATAATGATACGACTGCGTGTTTTGTGATATCTCAACTAATGCCCTAAAGCCTCCTTTTATAGACTAAGGAGTCCTAGTACATAAATATCTTGTACATAAATACATTATGTATATCTTGTACATAAATATCTCAACACTTATCTTCACACGCATTCTTGTTCTCCAAACAATCTTTATCTCTTTAATTCGTCTTTATCCTCTTGACAGTAGAAAGTCTTCAAACAATTGTAATCTTCCAACAGTCAGCTACTGATAAACATAAAGCAGTGTACATAGTACTTGCGAAGTACTTATATATACACTAACAGTAGTAACTTGTACTAGGAGTCTTAACTTTTATTACTAGCAGCACTAACTACTTAGCTTATATTTTAGTCTTCAACACTGAGCAGTCTTAACTTCAACTAACAACAGTAACTTTATGCTATCAGTACTAAATTATACTAATAGTAGTAACTAGCAGTGGTAACATTATACTACCAGTACTAACCACTTAGCATAATTTCCATTTTATGTACTGAGCAAGTAGTAACTTTAGAAACATATGAAGTCTTTTAAGTTCCAACACTAGGTTTGGATAACCTTTAATCTTCTCCCATGATAAAACGTGCGATTACATTGTTTTAATAAAACACTTAAATTGTTAATTGTAATGTGCGTTGTGTTATGTAATTCTATTTCCACATGTTATGCATTTTAGAATTAAATGGATATCTTGACACATAAAAATTAAAGCAATAAGAAAAATGTTTTTAACTTGTGATACGAAGAATGTATATATGCTTCTTCGTACAACGTTTGATACACATGTTTTTTTATCAAATTCTTAGTACCTGTATAAGTTAAGTCTTGTCATCCAATTTTGAGGACACTTATAATTTCCTTTCACTCTATGTGAGACGTAGGTGAATTGCAACCCAAGGTGACTATCCTTTATGCGTTAGAACTAGTGTCATCTTTACACGTTCTCAAATTGGATGAATTAATCGAGTTAAGCGGTGAGATCCTTAACCCGAGGCAATGATGGGACTAAACAAGCCAACATGAAACTAGTTGCTTGTACTCTAGTGCTATGGGTTCCATAAGGAAATAAGAGTTGCACTCGTAATGCAATTATCGCTCTTCGCTTACCTATTGAATTCACTATTACTAGCAGATAAAAAAACATGATGGTGGAAGTTTAAGTAGGTTCTTAGCCTTTTGTAAAATTAATTGTTTTATCTAAAACTTTGGTATCAAAAATACTAAATATTTGAACTTTGTAAATTCCAGTAATGGTATTAATGCAACATGAACCGTAAACAAGAGTTGTACTTTCCTTCAAAAAGACAAACCAAGTCTTCTTTCCATGTAAAAAAAGAGAGAGACTCATTACTACCATTTTCCTTTTTTAAGAAAGCTATAGTAGGAACACTTGAATTATTTTAATTCTAATTGAACTCATAGCAGACTTATAACACCCTGTGTTTTCAAGTCTTTGACGACGTCAATAAATGTACTATTATAATTTTTATTTTGTACGTGTTTGCTTAAAATTGTAAAAACGTTAAGTTAAATCGCGTACGCTCAAAAATGAGCGTTCAATGTAAACGGATTCAAACATAAATGTTTCCATCAAGCAAGGGTTATATAATTATTTTAATGATAATTATCAACTTTGTCATTTATTTTTATCGGATAGTAATGTGTATACGTTCGCGATAATTGGTTTAGGCACTCACCGGAACCACGAAAACTTTTCTACGCTTCAACAAATACCCACTTTTATACCCAATACATAAAAATTACATAAATATATCATATACCTCTTTGTTTTGCCGAAATTACTTGCACATGTATGAATATATACATGAAAATTGTGATAAGTCTTACACATTGGTCAAGTTTATGCCATACCACCTTATGACACACCATACCTCTTCAAGTCACCATCCCTACCATGCTTTGACCCAAGACCATGACTAAGGGCCATCCCTAGGGAACTTATGGCTCTATGACAAGTAAACCTTTTATATACTAGCAACTAACTATTATACTTCGTAACACTTAGAAAATTCACATAAAACTCTCTTTTGCATGCCCATATGGCTACGGCAACAATACACCACCCACACAAAACCCATACAAATTTTCTACAATCCTTAACACTTCTTATATACACATATTCTAAGGATGTAATAAGCATTTGCAAGCATTGGTAACATATTCATGCATTAATAAGTGAAAGAAGCTAATGTTTCTATTAAGAAAAGCTGGGTTTCTTTGTGCTATGCTTTGGTTTTGGATTAAACAAGGGTTTATCATTATTTATCATCATCATCATTCATCTTAAGGTCCACTTTAAACCTTTGCCTTTATTTATAAGTTTTTTATGACATATTATTATTCTATTTTAGTTAAATCACCATTTAGGTTTTAATCATGAAAAATTAGTTTTCACTTGAAATGTTATATTGGTGGGTGACTTTTATATTATGTGGTGTTGTTACGATATCTATGTTAAAAGTGTTGGTAATATGTTGTATCATATGGTTTTGAAAGTAAACATGATTATGAGTAAAATTAGGGTTTTCTTAACTTCTAATATGTTTCACTTAAAGAATACCATAAGACATGTTAATATTGATTATGGACTTTTAATCATGTTAATAGTAACACTAAAATAAGGTCATATGGAAAGAAATGCACTTGTACACACTTGGTTATATGTAAAAATGATTATTTACAAAACTTAGTGGGAAATTTAGAGATTGTATAGTATAAGTTATCGATCTTAAGTATTATCATAAATTAATTAACCTGTAACTTGGACACTTAAGGACTATTATGGACAAAGGACACATCATATATGTATGATTTATAAAGTATATGATATATGAGACTTGTGGTAAAATACAAAAGTAATAAAGTATAAAGAAAATGTCATAAATGGAATAAACTAACAAGCACAACATTCTGTCCCAAATCCGAATTTTTACTAATTTATTTTATTTTTTATAAGATAATTACATTTCACGACGGATTCCGAAAAAGTAAGAAACTTGTAACGGATTAATAACGAAATGTTTATGTAAAAACGTGTTCTACGTTTTTAAACGATGTCGTAAGTAATTTTTATAAAAACATTTTTATAAAAATACAAACTGAAGGGTTGTATTTTTTAACAAATATTACAATATTTTTAGGATTCCTAATTGATAAGAATCGTTAATTTTTCAATTATAACGAAGGAGATATGAATTTCGCGAGTTTACGACAATAATTACTTTTATAAAAATTTTTTTATAAATGTTACTATTCATGACAGAAAGTTACATTTTTTGTAAAACCTCAATAAAATTTATAGAACTTTCAATTCCTGAGAACGTCCTCGATAGAATCGTCATAACGGAGCTATAACGATTAAAATACGGCATTTACGGGTTTACGACGACGTTACGATTTTATAAAGCTCAGTCTGATGGTGACAGTAAATGGTTTCTGTTCACCTGCAGGATCCGAATTTGAAAATGTTCAAATTTATGATAACTGTCTAAATACGAAAAGATGGACCTAAAGAAACGGAGTATCGGCTTAAAACGGCGAAACGTTACGCCAGTTTTACTAAACGTATTATAACGTTTCAACTTATTAAACACGATTTTTTTCTAAAATAAAAAAAAAAAAAACCCATTAGTTGGTGATTGATCTATATAGAATATATTGTGTTATCAAAGTACTAGTTTACTAGGGTGTTTCATAATGAGGCTCTTCGGATGGCGCTTCGTCGAGTTGTGGATTTACGATTTAACAGTGTTCCGAACTCCTCGAACGTTCATGTCATGACCTCGTTAATTATGTAGCTCCGAACACGATAGTACATGTAACCACTATAGATTTCTTAATGTTGTTAGACTAAGTACTAGGACTTGCAAGACCTTATTTTAAATAGGTTGCATTTGATCAATTCGCGTGGGCGTTAATTGTGTCACTCGACATTATCTCACTCAAGGTGAGTTCATAGCCCTCATTTTACATGCTTTTGTTTTAAATGTTTTTGGGGTGAAAGAATGCAATGCTTTACATTGGACACAAGTGGTTATGTTTATGTTAACGATACGTAGTTGCTCTGTAGCGATAACCCATATCTGAGCCCATTATCATGAACTGTTAATTGTGAGCGCGAATGTTATTAATAGATCTATTGGGTTTGACAACCCCGTTCGGGTGATTAGCTATCACTGGACAAACGAACGTATACCATGTTGAATATAGGATGTTGCGGGTTAGAACATCACCACGGGCAATGTAGGCCATTAATTTGGTATTCATACACGTCAAGCTTCAGTGTCATGAGCTTAGAGCAACGTAATTACATTTATATGATATCTGCATCTGTTGCATTATCATACACTTGGGAAATCTTATGGTCCTACAATATATGATTTATCAAACCTATGAATTCACCAACATATTGTTGACGTTTTAAAGCAATGTTTTTCAGGGGATCAATAAGCACAAGGTGCGATGGATACATTGGTGGTTTTGATTTGGATGTCTTGCATTAAAGATTTTGTCGCATTTCATTTTGTTATCTGTTATGGGCTGAAAATCTTTGTATTTGATTAAGTGAACAAGTTAAGCTACGGGCTTTTGTAACAATGACTTTGTTAAATCCAATGTATCGTTTTCAAACGACTTTTTGGTCGTTCTATATATCTCTTGTGTTGTTGATTCATGAAGTAACACGCCCCGGACCCATATTCCGCTGCGACCCAATTTGGGGGTGTTACAGATTGGTATCAAGAGCCAAGGTTATAGAGAACCAGGTCAAATGTTTTTGCTGGACTATAACCGTTTTCAAAAGATGTTTTATAACAAAAGGAATTACACGGGACATACATATGTGCATACATTCATGCATACACTGCCTGTTGCATTAGTTGGTTGAACTAGATGCATTCATATTTGATATACATGTTAAGATATAAATGTATATTACTATAAGAGTCTTATATTAAATACTAATATAAGCTATTTTGAATTTTCAGATTCAGTCATGTCGGATTCGGACGAACCAAGGGTTACACACACAGAGATCTCCAGTCCATATAAGGACTTATCGGATATAGGTTCACCTAGAGCCGATGACCATGAGTTCCCAGATGCACCGCCTTCACCTGAGGACCAGCTGTATGCTGAGGATGCCTCACCTATTGCACAGTCACCAGATTATGTGCCGGAGTCTGATCCTGAGGCAGACCCTGAGGAGGATCCTATTGACTTTTCTGCTGACGGAGGAGATGACGGAGATGATGAGATGGACATTGAGGAGGATGAGGATGCTGATATGGACATCGATGAGGAGGATGAGGATGATGAGATGGAGGACGAGGAGGCGGAGGAGGAGCACTCAGCTCCTGCCTACCCAGTAGTTGTTGCTTTACCAGCTACTGCCCCATCTGCGGAGGAGACTGAGCCATTTGAGACCGATGAGTCTGCAGCTACACCACCACCTCACCCTGCATACCGTATGACTGCTAGGATTACTATTCCAGAGCCATTACCGGTACCAGCATGGTCCGACTCTGAGGTTGCCAGATTACTTGCTATATCTTCCCCACCAGCATCACCACTATCTCCATGGTCTTCATCACCACCACAGATTCCTGTCCCATTATCACCACCTTCACCAGTATTGCCAGCACCACCTCCTAGTCCTATTCGATCATTGGGCTATCGAGCTGCTACGATTCGGATGAGAGCTGAGGCTGCAGCTACTTCCCACTCACTACCATTACCACCACCCTTCATACTCTCCCCCACTAGACCAGATGCACCACCACCATTGCCTACATCAGCTCCTACTTCATTCCCACCACTATCATTACCCACTGACAGTCATAGAGAGGGCAGACCCGAGGTTAACCTACCACCTCGGATGGGATTAGGTCTCGCACTAGGTCCCGGGTATGAGGTCGGAGAGAGCTCCGCCGCTGCTGCTGCTAGACCAGCTGGAGGTTTTAGGGCAGATTACGGATTTATTGCCACTATGGATAGGCAGGTTAGACGTGACCCTGAGAGGTACGTTGGATATGGGATTACAGATTCATGGGATGAGATCGTTGAGACTTTACAGGGAGCTCCGGTTAGCACCGATACAGAGTTGGGTGCACACATGAGGGAGTTTGAGTCGTTGGTTAGACGAGATACAGATGAGATTTACACGAGGTTGGATGATGAGCAGGGGCAGAGACAGTTATTGGCCGGTCGGGTCAATATGTTGTTTCGGGATAGACGTACTCATGCGCATACACGTCAGCTCATGGAGACCGAGGCTGGCATGTCCAGAGAGGCTTGGAGACGAGCCATGGATTCGAGCGATCTTGCTCATGGAGGGGTTATATCTCTACGCACCACAGTGCATGCGCAGATGGCAGAGATCGCAGAGTTACAATCAGCGGACCGAAGGAGGCAGAGAGCGATGTCAGATTTGTTGGAGACGGACCGCAGGAGGCGGGAAGAGATGAGAGAGTTAAGAGCTGCTGACCGCACACGACAGCAGCAGATGCCCCCCCCCCCCCCCACCCCCCCCCCCAACACCCACCCCCCCCCTTCCCCTCCACCCCTCCCCCCCCCACCAACCCAACCCCCCCCCCCCCCCCCCCACCCCCCCCGCCCCCCCCGCCCACACCCCCCCCCCCCCCCCCCCCCCCCCCCCCCCCCCCCCCCCCCCCTCCCCCCTCTGCCCCCCCCCGACAGCAGCAGATTGTTCAGACCTTGACTGTTGTACAGACACTACAGAGGGAGATGGTTCCACTACAGGGACTGGTCGCCACACTGCAGGGGCAGGTGACCGACTTACAGGGACAGGTGATGACATTGCAGGGACAGGTTACTACCTTACAGGGACAGCAGGGACCCGCTGGAGGTCCTGCACAGCCGGAGCTGCCAGAGGAGGCTGGTAGCAGTTCTTAGATTAGACTCTGTTATGGCTAGTTGTTTTGTATATAGCCTACTAAGTATTACGGGTTTAATCCCGGCTAGTAAGGCTTTAGGTTGTTATGTTTACTTTGTAACCTAAACATATGATCCTTTTGTATCGAAACCAATCATGTATGTTTTCCAGTTATATATGAAATGGTAGTATTATGTCATGTTTAAATCGAATTTGTGATGAATGAATGTCGATTTGGTTATATCATTGTTAATTACAATTCAATTGTACATTTCACTGTGTGATGTGATCTCACTTTAATTTTCATGGATATGTCATGTCGTGGTTATGATTTTATGAAATCTAACAAATATTGTATTTTCTTATGATTGAAGAAAATGGCACCAAAAAGAGCCGTGAGGACAACACGAGCCACGACCACACCAAACCCAACAGCAACCACAACCACTAATGTCACTAATGCTCAACTCCAAACTATGATCAATCAAGGAGTCAGTGCCGCCTTGGCCGCACGTGACGCAACCAGGAATGGCACTGATAGTCATTCTTCGGGAACGGGTGTCAGGGGATCTGAACGCGTTACTCGAGAGTGCACTTACCAGGATTTCATGAAATGCAAACCTCTGTATTTCAAGGGCACCGAGGGAGTGGTTGAGTTAACCCAATGGTTTGAAAGAATGGAGACTGTCTTTCGAATAAGCAATTGCTCGGCGGAAAATCAGATCAAATTTGCTACCTGTACTCTGTTAGCAGGTGTTACTGGTGGATACCCATAGTTATGAACTGTTACTCATGATGTTGCTTATTCAATGACTTGGGTGAATCTGAAGAAGAAGATGACTGACAAGTATTGTCCACGAAATGAAATGAAGAAGCTAGAAGCTGAGTTGTGTAAACTTGAAGTAGTAGGTACTGATGTGCGTTCAAGTACAACCAACGTTTTCAAGAAGGCTAGCACTACAGTGTGTTAAATGTTCCCCTGAGGAGGGTCAGTAAAATTAAGGTATGTCTGGGATTGCCCGCCCTGACATTGAAACATCGTGGCTTCAAAGCCCAAGACAATGCAAAGGCCTATCGAAAAGGCCACAGAGTTGATGGACAAGAAGAGTCCAGTACCATGGCGTAAAGACAAGCAGTAAAAACAATAGGAAGTCTGAAAACACTTCCCGAAGCAATCAAATCACCACAGCAGCCAAATAAGAGGACAGAACACCGAGGGCATACACTGCTGGATCGGGTGATAAGAAACCATATGGGGGATCTAGACCCCTATGCTCAAAGTGCAATTACCACCATGACGGTCCGTGTGCTCCAAAGTGCTATAAATGCAACAAATATGGTCACATCGCTCGTGACTGTACGAGTGCAGGAAATGCCAACAACACTAACAACCAGAAGGGTACCGGATCGGGTCAAAAACTTACTTGTTTTGAGTGCGGAGCCTTCAGGGCACTTCAAAAGAAATGACCAAGACTGAAGACACAAAGGCAACCGTGGTAATCAAGCTGGGAATGATAGGGCTCCAGCGAAGGTGTATGTGGTTGGAAATGCGGGGGCAAACCCGGACAATGTCGTTGCGGGTACGTTCCTTCTAAACAATCGTTATGCTTATATCTTGTTTGATACGGGTGCCGATCGAAGTTTTGTGTCTACTGCATTTAGCTCCCAAATTGACATCACACCTTCTACCCTAGATCACTATTATGATGTTGAACTAGCCGACGGGAGGATAATCGGGTTAAACACTATACTTAAAGGTTGCACATTAAACTTCCTAAACCACCAATTCAACATAAACTTAATGCCGGTAGAACTTGGTAGTTTCGATGCTATAATCGGTATGGAAAAAAAAAAATGGATTGGTTTGGCAAAGCACCAAACGGTCATGCGTGTGGCCGAGAAGATTGTTCGCCTCCGCCTGTAAAAATAAAACCCTGACCATGTACACTTGACGAAGTACCCAGGGAAATGTGACACGATTAAACATCATTTCTTGCACTAAAACGCAGAAGTACATAGAGAAAGGTTTTCCTATCTTTCTAGCACATGTCACCACAAAAGAGATTGAAGACAAGTCGGAGGAGAAGCGACTTGAGGACGTACCCATAGTTCAAAACTTTCCTGAAGTATTTCCTGAAGACTTGCCGGGTCTTCCTCCGACTCGACAAGTGGAATTCCAAATTGATTTGGTACCTGGTGCTGCACCGGTAGCACGGGCACCTTATCGATTGGCGCCTTCCGAAATGAAGGAGTTATCTGAGCAATTGAAGGAGCTATCCGACAAAGGCTTTATAAGGCCCAGTTCCTCGCCCTGGGGAGCTCCGGTCCTGTTTGTCAAAAAGAAGGACGGGTCATTCCGGATGTGCATTGATTACCGGGAACTGAATAAATTAACGGTGAAGAACCGTTATCCGCTCCCAAGAATTGATGACCTATTTGATCAGCTCCAAGGGTCGAGTGTCTACTCGAAGATTGACTTAAGATCAGGTTATCACCAATTGAGGGTTCGAGAAGAAGACATTCCGAAGACTGCCTTCAGAACTCGTTATGGCCATTACGAATTTCAAGTTATGCCGTTTGGTTTGACAAACGCACCTGCCGTATTCATGGACCTTATGAATCGGGTATGCAAACCATATCTGGATAAATTCGTAATTGTCTTTATTGACGATATTCTGATATATTCGAAGAGCAAGAAAGAACACGAAGAACACCTTAAGCTAATCTTAGAATTGCTTAAGAAGGAAGAGTTGTATGCCAAGTTTTCCAAATGTGAATTTTGGATTCCTAAGGTACAGTTCTTAGGACATGTGATCGATAGTGAAGGAATTCATGTGGATCCAGCCAAGATTGAATCCATTAAGGATTGGACATCTCCTAAGTCACCAACGGAGATTCGTCAGTTTTTGGGTCTTGCTGGATACTATCGAAGGTTCATTGAAGGGTTTTCAAAGATCGCAAAGCCAATGACCAAGCTCACCCAGAAGAAGATTAAGTTTGAATGGGGCGATAAACAAGAAGCAGCTTTTCAACTGTTAAAGCAAAAGTTGTGCAGTGCACCAATCCTTGCATTACCTGAAGGAAGCGAAGATTTCATCGCATACTGCGACGCTTCGAAGAAGGGTTTGGGCGCTGTATTAATGCAGAGAGAAAAAGTGATTTCTTATGCATCACGACAGTTGAAGATTCATGAGAAAAACTACACAACTCATGATTTAGAACTTGGTGCAGTGGTATTTGCTCTCAAGATCTGGAGACATTATTTATACGGAACCAAGTGTACAGTGTTCACCGACCACAAGAGTTTGCAACACATTTTAGATCAAAAAGAGCTGAACATGAGGCAACGACGATGGTTGGAGTTGTTAAGTGATTACGATTGCGATATTCGTTATCACCCGGGGAAAGCAAATGTTGTTGCTGACGCTTTAAGCAGGAAAGAACGAGAACCACCGCTAAGAGTTCGAGCCTTGGTTATGACTATTAGTTTGGATCTTCCCAAACAGATCTTAAATGCTCAGACCGAAGCGCGAAAACCCGAGAACATTAAGAGTGAAGACGTTGGGGGAATGTTGGTTGAAAATGCTAAATTTCCAGAAGCTATTAGAGAACAAAAGTTGGAACCACGTGCGGATGGAACCCTGTGCCTCAATGGCAGGAGTTGGTTACCTTGTTATGGCGATTTACGAACTGTGATCATGCACGAATCCCATAAATCGAAATACTCTATTCATCCGGGTTCCGACAAAATGTACCAAGACATGAAGAAGTTATACTGGTGGCCCAACATGAAAGCCGACATAGCCACTTATGTTAATAAGTTTTGATGTCTAAGGTCAAGGCTCCCGAACATCAAGGGCCATCTGGATTGTTGGTCTACAACCCAAGTTACACCGAATGGACAGTGGGATAACATCACCATGGAAAAGGATTTTGTCACGAAGCTTCCTAAGACGTCTCAAGGTTATGACACAATTTGGGTGATCGTTGACCGACTCACTAAGTCTGCGATCTTCACACCGATGAGAGAGACCGATCCTTTGGATAAACTTGCAAGATTGTACCTAAAGGAAGTGGTCACGAGGCATGGGATTATCCGTATCATTCATTTGCGATCAAGGCAGAGATTCGCATCAAATTTCCTGGAGGTCCACTTCAGAGTTGCTTTGGGTACAAACTTGGTATAGTACTGCGTACCATCCGCAACCGCGGCAAAGCGAGAGGACCATTCAAACTCTCGAGGATATGTTGCGTGCTTGTTGCTATTAGACTTTGGAATGGGTTGGGTTAAACATTCTGCACTTTAGTCGAGTTTTCATACAACAATCAGCCTATCACGCTAGCATCAGAGGGCGCACCATTTGAAGCACTGTATGGTCGGAAATGTTGCTCACTGTTTTGTTGGACTGATGTTGGAGAAGCTCAAATACTCGGTCCAGAACTGATCAAGGTAACCATGAGAAAATCATTCAAAATCAAGCAAAGGATGCAAGCTGCTCGTGACCGACAGAAGAGTTATGCTGACTTGAAGCGTAAACCAATGGAATTCCAAGTCGGGGACAAGGTCATGCTTAAGGTCTCGCCTTGGAAAGGGGTTGTACGTTTTGGCAAACGGGGGAAGTTGAACCCTAGGTATGTTGGACCTTTTAAGGTGATTGAAAGGACGTTGCGAGAAGTTGCTTACAAGCTTGAAATTCTAGAGAATTGAGCAGAGTCCATAATAATTTCATGTATCTATATCTGAAAAAAGGTGTCTTGCGACGAACAATAGCACGTTCGTTGGATGGACTTAATCTGACGACAAACTTCATTTTGTTGAAGGAACCTGGTAGAAAAATAGTGGTCCGTGAGGTTAAACGGTTGAAGAGAAGTCGGATACCATTGGTCATAGTTCGATGGGAACATCCCAAGAGAGTGTCCGAGTTCTCGTGGGAACGTGAAGACCAATTCACAAGAAGAAATACCCCACAACTCTTCCCAAGGACCACACCATCGTCAAGTGTCTGCATAGTTGAGCCTTGAGGACAGGCTCGTTTAACGGGGGAAGTCTTATAACTCCCTGTGTTTTCATAGTCTTCTGACGGACGTCAATAAATGTGCTATTTATTTTTATTATTGTACGTGTTTGCTTAAAATTGTAAACGTTAAGTTAAATCGCGTACGCCAAAAATTAGCGTTCAATGTAAACGGGCATCAAACAATTAAATGTTTACATTAAGCAAAGGTTATATAATTATTTTGAGGATAATTATTAACTTTGTTCATTTTATTTTTATCGGATACGTAAAGTGTATACGTTTCGCGATAAATTGCGTTTAGGCACTCCCGGAACCACGAAAACTTTTCTACGCCTTCAACAAATTACCCACTTTTATAACCAATAATATAAAGTTTCATAAACTATATCATATCTATCTTTGTTTTGCCGATATTCATACAACATGTATGATTATTATACATGATTAATTTTGATAAGTCTTACAAATTGGTTCAATGTACACCTTACTTCTTTATGATACATCCTATAACTTGCTTCTGACTATAGACCCATCCCTAAAGACCATACTATGTTCCTTGACTAACTATTGCACCTTTTTGACCATCTATATCTTATATACATGTATCTACTAAGTAAGAGAAGTCATACACTTTACACTTAGTTAAAATTTAACAAAAACAACCTCTCTTGCTCCTTAATACCCCACGCTAAAAGCCCCTTTATAACATTCCATACCAAATTTTATTCAAATCCCATACCACTTTTTATACACATATTCTAAGATATTCTAAGGTATATCCAAGCATTGGCTAAGCATTTCCAAGTATTAATCAAGTGAAAGAAAGCTAGGGTTTCTATTAAGAAAAGCTAGGGTTTCTTTGTGCAAGCTTTGGTTTTGTGATTAAACAAGGGTTTATCACTTAATTATCATCATCATCATTCATCATAAGGTCCACTTTAAACCTTTATGCCTTCATTTTATAAGTTTTTTGACATATTGGTTAATTCTATTTAGCTTTTATACACAATTTTGGGTTTTATATCATGTACAAATGGAAGTTTTTATGGTTGTTTGTTGGTTTGGGCCTGTATCGATAATGTACACTTTATTATATCTTATGATGTTAATGACATCCTGTTAAAATAGTTCACAGTTATTTTACAATCTTGGTTTAACATGATAGATGATTATGGGATATTAGGGATTTTTATGGTTTCATAATATGTTTTAAGTTAATATGAAACATTATATCAAATTATGGATAATTATGGACATTTTTAATGTTGTTATGGATTGTTAAAATAAGAGTATAATAAGATGAGAACACTTGATATACACATGGTTTTGTGAAAAGTAAACTACATATAGTAACTAGAGTTTATGAACTATTATTGGAAGTTGTGGTATATTATGTAAGAAAAAAGATTTTGTTATATTGGACAAAAAGGACAACTCATGGACTCTGAACATAATATATATAAGGATATAATTACCATTTATACAAGTTGTAAGAATTGTGGTGAATACAAAAGTGGTAAACTAATTGAATCTAAGACTAATAATTTTGGACTTATCAAAACTTGCATAAATCATTCTGTCCAAAATTCGAACATCTTTACATGGTCCATTGTATATTTTTATAGATAATACATTTCACGACGATTCGAAAAGTTAAAGACTCTTGTTATCGGAATAATAACGAACAAAAGTTACGTTAAAAACGTGTTATACGTTAATAACGGATTCGTAAATATAATTTTTATTAAAAACATTTTTATAAAAACTTTACAAGCAAGTGTTTGGGTATTTTTAATAAATAATACACATTTTCTAGGATTCCAAAAATGATAAGAATCGTAATTTTTCATTTATTAACGAACGAGTTATGAAGTTCGCGAGTTTTAGACAATTATACTTTTATAAAAACTATTTTTAATAAAAGTTACTATTCATGACAGAAAGTTAATTTTGTAAAACTCACTTAAAAATATTAGAACTTTCAAATACCCGTGAAACGTCCTCGAAAGAATCATTAAAAACGGAGCTATCAACGAATAAAAATACGGCATTTACGGGTTTTACGACGTCTATTACTAATTATACGCAAACTCACGCTCTGTCTATGAACAGTAAAGTTACTGGTTTCATCAGTTGGAAAATTTATGAAAAATGTCTAATATCGATAACCCGTCTTATACGAAAAGATGGACATAATGAAACGCGAGATTCGGGTTTAAACGCGAAGTTTCCCAGTTTTACTAAACGGTAATTATAAACGTTTTAACTTATTAAACACAATTTTTCCAAAACCATTAGTTGGTGATTGAGCTATATAGAATATTATGTGGTTATCAAAGTACTATATTACTAGGGAGTTTCATAATGAGGCCTCTTCGGATGGCGTTTCGACGAGTTGTTGGATTTACGATTTAAAGTGTCCTAACTCCTCGAACGTCATGTCATGACCTCTTTAATTATGATAGCCCGAAACGCATAGTACATTGTAACAAACTTATTCAGATCAATATTCAATGTTGTTAGACTAAGTACTCAGTACTTAATCGACACTTATTTTTATTAGGTTGCATTGATCAAATTCGGTGGCGCGATAATTGTGTTACACTCGAATAACTCACTCAAGGTGAGTTCATAGCCCCACATTTTACATGCTTTTGTTTTACAAAGTTTTTGGGGTGAAAGACATGCAATGCTTTACAATTGGACACAAGTGGTTAAGTTTCATGTTAAGATTACGTGTTGCCTAAGTAGCGATAACCCATATCTGAGCCCATTATCATGAACTGTTAATTGTGAGCGCGAATGTTATTAATAGATCTATTGGGTTTGACAACCCCGTTCGGGTGATTAGCTATCACTAGACAAACGAACGTATACCATGTCGAATAAAGGATGTTGAGGTATAGAACCATCTCCACGGGCAATGTAGGCCATTAATTTGTTATTTCATACACGTTCAAGCTTCAGTGTCTTGACTTAGAGCAACGTAATTAACTTTTATATGATATTTGCATTGTCGCATTTATCAATTCATTGGGGAAATCTTGTGGTCCTACAATATAGATTTATCAAAACCTATGAATTCCCAACATTATTGTTGACGTTTTTAAGCAATGTTTTTCAGGGGATCATTAGGTCGAGATGGATCATTGGTGGTTTTGTTTTGGATGTCTTGCATTAAAGATTTTTGTCGCATTTCATTTTGTTATCTGTTATGGGCTGAAAATCTTTGTATTTGATTAAGTGAACAAGTTAAGCTACGGGCTTATGTAACAATGACTTTGTTAAATCCAATGTATCGTTTTCAAACGACTTTTTGGTCGTTCTATATATCTCTTGTGTTGTTGATCCATAAAGTAACATGCCCCGGACCCATATTCCGCTGCGACCCAATTTGGGGGTGTTACAAATGTTATACTATCATCATGAACAAAGTTCCCGAGAAACTCAAAGATCCGGGAAAATTTCTTATTCCGTGTGCTTTACAAGAACTCGATAGACATAGTGCTTTTAGCCGATTTCCGGTGCAGCATATATCTTTTTAAACCTCATTCTATCTGACAAGCAATTGGGCTTGGAGACTTTGACTCTTATCTCGAATGACACTCGAGCTTGCCAATTCGTTCATTACTCACCCATTTGGGTGTATAGCCGAGGATGTGTAGTTTAGAGTTGATGGTTTTCTTTTCTTGTGATTTTGTTGTGGTTAATGTTGAAACCTGTCCCAAGAGTGCATGTTATTTTAAGGAGGACCTTATTCGCACTGCAAAAGCTCTCATTGATTTATTACGAGGAAAAAATTATCTTTAAGAGTGGGAGCGATGAATTTATTCTTTTAGCTGAAAAATCTAAGAAAGCTAGAATAAGGCAATTTGCACACGCTATTTCTGTATTGCATTTTTCGAAAGATGTGCCATTTAAATGGCTGTACATACCATTTTGTTCCATTCCTCCTAGTTCTTCTCCGGGTTTAAGGACTAGTGATTAATCTGGTGGTGTTCGAGATGAACTCACTCTTCTTAAAAAAGATGTTCATTTTCAAGTTTATTCAAACCCACTTTTCGAATTTGATGACAACTTCACCTCTAGCAACGTAAATCCTCTCTTTAACGAGATTGATGAAGATGTCGAAATTGAGAACTCCAACGTCTTAGATTCCGATGAGCCAGTTTTACTTAACACACCTTTGTCCGATAAGGTTGAGAGTTTTGCTCTAGAAGACGATATTGATGAAATCGATGCTTTTCTAACCATGGAAGTTTCTTCTAATTTTGAGGAAGTTATTTCGATTCAGAAGGAGACGTAATTTTTCTTAAGAATCTACTTAGTGATGATACCACCCATAATCTCGCTCCCGAAGTGAAATCTGATCATGAACCAAATGAATCCATCTCTTCGATCACTTTTTCTCCAAGGAGTGATCCTCTTCACCATGAGTTCGCCGGTGAACTTATAACACTTCCTTCAAGGATTGTTCGTGAACATGAGGATTATCTTAATCATATGACTTTGCTTTGTGAAATTGAAGCTTCACGGCCACTAGGATATTTTCATGCTAGTCCAAGTGCAATAATTGAGTCTCTTCCTATACCCGTTGAGGAAAATGATCCCATTCAAGAAGAAATCAAAATTTTTCTAAGTCCAGATGATTTAATTCCACCAAGTGTTGAGAATGATGATTCCGAAAATGAAGATAATTCAATTCTCTCTCCCGAAGAAGAGTCATTCAACGTGGACCATCAAGATGATCCGTCAATTCCTCGTCCTCCACCGGAACCACCGGATGTTGAGAAATGTCTTGAACCCGAAGCGGGTATTTTGATAACCAAAGTGTTTAAGGGTGTTTCTAAACCTCATGATTTTATGGCCGATATTTTACCCACCCTTCCCACCCTTGTTTCAGATTTGACCTTCATTCTCTTTCTTTCTTCATTTCTCTCCTTCGGGAGTGAAGACACCATTTTTGACCCCGGCATCATCACCTTTCCATTTTCTTATCTAGAGCCGGTGGCATTTTCAATGGAAGTTTCTTGTTCTAAGTGTTGCTCTCCCTAAGGACAAATGAATGCAGGGATCGAGTCGAGCTTGCGACTCGGTGAACAAAAATAAGCCGCTTCGTGGGAGTTCACCCCATGCTTATCCTTTTCTTTCTTCTTTCTATTTTCTAATAAATAATGTGTTGTGATGTGTTGAGGCTAGCCTCTTCCGATCTTTCGTTGTTTGTTGTTTGTTGTGATTTTTGTAGGATTGAACCAACAATTTTTGAAGCCTCTCGTGTTCGGTGTTGTGTCCCGGTTCACTCGAGCTTCTTATCCTTTGTTTGCAATTAGTTTGGGGAAATCCAATATCCTTTCATCATTATTGATTCACGTTTATCTTTGCATAATTAATAAACGGCTTAGATTTGCGTAGAAACCCGGCCTTAAACATTGAGGACAATGTTTCGTTTTAGTTTGGGGAGGGAATCTATCGATTTGATGTTACCTGCTTATTGTTTTGTTTTCACGTACCCGTTTTCCCACAAAAATAGCAAAAAATTTAAATTTTTAAGTTTTTATTTGCAGAAAAAAAAAAAAAAATATATTAGTAGTTGATTAAAAAAATAAGTGTTAAGACACGAATGTAGGTTTTCCGTTGGTGAGAATAAGAAGTAATTTTTTTGACCCGATCGAACGTGTTGAG
>BQNB010036841.1:0-49847 GCA_026074375.1 Tanacetum coccineum | reverse complement strand
TACCACTTAAGGACGGATGGTGCAACTTTTTTGGTCAAGGGACTAGGGACGCTGGTCAACGCAAACCACAAGGACCAACATTGTAGTTTACTCTTTAAAATGTAACGGATCTCGTTTATTTTTGGTAAAACGTAACACTTTTGGTCCAATTTAGGTCCACTTTTGGTCCTTGTGGTTTGTCGGGTATAACGGGTTTAGTCCAAAAATGGACCAAAAGTGTTACGGGTCGACCAAAAATGGACGAGATCCGTTACGTTTTAAACTATTAGACTAAAACCGTTATATCCGACAAACCACAAGGACCAAAAATGTAGTTAACTCTAAAGTTTATTAATATTATTGAATAAGATACGGAGTTCACATCATTCTAACACGTACATGTGAGTCAAAGACTCGCCCTGCTAGATAACCTGAACATAGATGACATCTATCATTTGTTTATCTTTTTCTATATGTAATGTGAATTTTTTAACTCGGCATTAGAGGAAAAATTATTTATTTAAGAAACAACAAAGTTAACTCGCCAAAAAAACAAGGCGACGCGTTTTAAGTAATATGATAGATATTTATTTCGTATGTTGATAAATTATAAACAACAAAAGTTAATGACGAAGGGCTATTAAATGTTAGAGTAAATTTATAAAATCGATTATAAATTTTAATTTGATGTCTAAGATAATATAAGCAAAATATAATCGACACGTGCGGGAAAAAAGTGTAAATCGGGTCAGTTTTCTAAAGATGTTCCAACTAAATATACGTATTTGGCATTGGTGGTACCAACCGTTCTGGATCTATAAGTATTTGGCACCAAAATTATATAGCGTTCCAAATACATATACAAATTTGGCACCAGTGGTACCAACCGTCCCAAATATGTAAGTATTTGGCACCGGTAACTTAAGTTGTTCCAAATACACATGTATTTGGCACCATTATTTGAAACCGTTCTAAACGCATAGGTATTTGGAACAGTCTTTTAATAGTCGTCCTAAATACTAATTTTTTGGCATGCTTATGCAACGAGTGCCAAATACGTGTATTTGGCACAATTATTTCATTGTTCCAAAAAGTTTCGTCCCAAAAACCCTATTTTCTTGTAGTGCTTGCTTAAGGAGTGTAGGTCCTAGTAGTACCCGTAGCAAAAGAAATTTGTCTCCCCTGTACTAGTTGTAAAGTCACTCTTCCATCACTAATGGTAGCTTGTTGCCTAGGGTTTGATGAATTCCTTAGCTGGTTGTTGGTAGTAGGATAGCGAGATGTGACGATAGCTGATAGGAATGACATCATATGGTTGATGGCATCAATGGGATCGTCACCTTGCTTAAACACTAGAACAGTTAGACTCGAGTCTAGTTAGGGAAATTCAGGTTGTTATGGTTGTTGGTTGACTGTGGGAGCATATTCCAATTGAGGGATGGATGGTTGTGGAGAATAAACGTTGTGGTGAACTGATGATTAATAATCATTGGATGGATAAGTAATTGAAAGAGGTGTTTATGGTTGATTGGTTGAGTATTAATGAGACTGATAAGGTGATCCATACTGTGGAGATTGATATAGTGAAACTTGTGGTTGAAATTGAGAGTTTTGGTATGACAACTGATGAGTTTGATAAGGAGACTGGGTCATCTGATGGGCTGCAACCAAAGCAAGTGGATCTGAGTTGTGTTCATGTATTAAACAAACTTCATTTGCATGAAATTCGTATTGTCCCAAGTAAGCATGAAGCTGACCAGTATTAGTTGTGTGCAAGTCCTGAACCAGTTTGACGTCTGTCACAAATTTGCTCCACTCAGGAGGAAGGGTATTCAAGAACTTGGTGTTCACTTGAAATTGTTCCAGTTTCATATTGTAGATGTTCATGTCATTGAGTAGCAGTGAAAATATCAAGTAGAAATCACGTAGTGTTTCCCCCTTCTTATAATCAAACTTATCGAATTCATCATATAGTTTACACTCTCTTTCATGTTTTGTCAATAAAGTTCCTTGCATGAGAAGTTGAATTCTTTCCCAAAGTTCCTTGGCAACTTTATGATTGCTAACTAATGCATAGACCTCTAGCGGTAAGCTTTGAAGAATGATATTTGTAGCCTTGACATCACAATCAGCTTGAATTACATCTGCATGAGTCAATTTAGAGTATTTTCTTGGTCTAGTCACTCTATTCTCCTCAATCGTAGGCCAGATGAGTGGACCATTTTCAACGGATTCAAGGATCATTCGTCCATGTTGTCTATTCATCATGTATAGCTCCATTCTGCTTTTCCAAGAATCGTACATATCTTTTTTCAACATAGGTTGACGATTGTCAGCACCCGAAAGAATTGCTTTGTTAGCAAGAGTCGTCATTGAGAAATTTATATAATAAAAGATTATTGTTTGATCGAACAGTGATTGAAAGTAATTGTGTTGTTATGAGTTGTCTTTTGTGTGTTTTATGTCTTGAAACTTATACAGGATTTTACAATTCTTGACAAAACTAAGAAAATAAGTTAATGTTTCACGAGATTTTACAAGTTAAAGAAATAAACCGTATAATTTTGAAAATTTAGTAGATCGATTTCAACTAACAACAGTAGATCGGTTTCTACTAAAAAATAGTAGATCGGTTGCCACTAAAAACAGTAGATCGGTTTCCACTAAAAAATAGTAGATCGGTTTCCACTGAAAAGAGTAGATCGGTTGCCACTAAAAATAGTAGATCGGTTGAAACTGGCTCTTGAGTAGATCGGTTAAAACTGGCTCTTGATTAGATCGGTTTCCACTAAAAATTAATAGATCGGTTCCAACTAAAAATTAAGTAGATCGGTTGAAACTGGCTCTTGAGTAGATCGGTTTCCACTAAAAATTAATAGATCGGTTCCAACTAAAAATTAAGTAGATCGGTTGAAACTGGCTCTTGAGTAGATCGGTTTCCACTACAAATTAATAGATCGGTTCCAACTAAAAATTGAGTAGATCGGTTGAACTAAAAAATTAAGTAGATCGGTTACAACTAACCCGAAACCCAAAATTATAAGAACACAAAAAGACACCTTTTTATGGTTTTTTTGCAAAAATTCTTGTACAACTAGTGTTACTAATCCTATAGGAACAAGAAAAATGAAAACTTTAAGGTTTTTAAGCCGAAAAATTTAAAATCAAGATTTTGTTCTTTATAAGGTTATTTGAACACAAAAATTAAACAAAAATGATGTTTTTCTTGAATCTAAGCTTGTACACCTATATCCTAAAGATATTAGATCAGATTTACCAAGGTAAATGATCCTTTAGTGTACACACAAGCTTCGAAAACAAAGAAAGGACAAGAAAATGACGTATGAATTAAAGAAAAAACGAACCAAAACAAACACAACAACTAAACAAATCACTCCATGGCTCTTGATACCAATTAAAGAATATCTAATAACATACTTGATGAGGGAAAGAGAGGTAGTTTTAGAGAGAGAGTGGTTGGATGAACACTTTAGAAAGAGAAAGTAAACATGAAAGAAAAATGTATTAAGTGTGTGAAATAATGAACAACCAACACCTTCTCCATGTTTGGAGAGGGTATTTATACTACCCTATGGCCGGTCAAGGTAAGCTTGTGGGCTTACCATGGGCCTTTTGGCCCAATTAGATTACTTAACATTACATTTGACTAACTACGGGCTATGACTAACTATTAATGAAAGTGATCGATACTTTTCGTATTTCTAACAAGAGAGTCGCTTAAAAATGAAACAATTGAACAAAGAAATAAAACTAGCAAATTATACAAAGATTAATCATCTTTCAGGGGTTTTCGTTTGTCAAACGGCCAAGTCACGTGAAGAGTTATATTTTTCAAATACTTCCAAAACGGCCAATGTTTCTAAAAAAATTTCAATACCAAATGAAGATTTTTCGGATGATACTACACCAAGTGTTGCACAAAAATTTCTAAATGAGGTAAAAAGCACCATTGTGACTCTTCAACGTGTTGTCAAACAAAAAATGACTTTAGATATACACAATTGGTCATCTTCTGCTCACCAAGAGATTCACAAAGTTGTAAAAGATGAAATTTTCCCTATCGTTAACCAAGTTAACGCTAGAGTTAAAAAATTTAAATAACAATTTTTTGAAAGAACAGCCAAATTTTGTTCTAGACATCCAATCTCATTGCAAAAAAAAAAAGAAGCTGATGAATTAAACTGTCATTGCTAAGCATAAGGCAATGGAATTGGAAATCGAGCGTCTCTTGAGAGCATTTGTCAGTCAGGATATTGTGTCTATTGTGCAAAATAATTTTGTTGTAGATACATCAAATCTCCAAACTGAGCTTGAACGTACGAAAGAACGTTTTGAAAATTGTATCATTAAAAAGGAGGATGAGTATGCTAAACTTTGGAATGATTGGTACAAAAAATATTGAAGAATGCAAATATGACAAAATTTTATACGATAAAGCTTATAATGACATGCAAAAAAGATCGAACGGTTGCAAGCTCAGTTGGGAGATCAAAAGGGTAAAAGTAAGGATACTTAGTGTGTATCAGATACCCTTGATCCTTTGCCTCAGAAACTTGAAAATGAGAACGTATAATTAGAGTTTCAGGTTTGGAATTATGAAAAAGAAAATGCTCACCTTAAGACTGCATACAAGAACCTGTTTGACTCTATCAATGTGACACGGGCTCAAACCAAAATGGTAATTGACTTTTTGAAAAACAAATTACATGACACAATTTATGAAAATGCTAAGCTAAGAGCCCAGTTATTCGATAAGGTTTCTGAACAAAAGGACACGACCAAAGGTACGAGTGTGAATACTTAGTTTTGCAAGCAATCGATTTTGGGAAAACCACCTTCTTCTTCTGGATCAAAACTCTACTCCGTAACTGATGAAATCAAATAATGTCTATTTTATAGCATCATTTATCCCATGTATTTAACCCATTTTATATAATTATTACAAAGAATTATTACTTAATCGTTTATATTTGAGAATTACAGTAATTATAGAGTAGTTGGTGAATATTAGAAAAAAGTGCGCATTTTGGAGCTTAAATGAAGATATTTTGAAGATTACTATTCTGAAGACCAATACGCCGTATCCATCAAGGAAGATACGGCGTATCCGTGCCTGCACTCACCAAAGACCACAAAGGAAAGAAGATCAATACGCCGTATCCAGAAGAAGTCAATACGCCGTATTGGAGATATAGTATGTGAATATTCTGGAAGATATCAAACGTGGTCTATGACACCTGTGATTTAATTAGGTTAGTGATACCTTTAGAGATGGCTAAGTGTTCATTTTGTGTGATTTCTTATGTGCTATGTGTTATATATGTGTGCTAAATGGTTTGAATAGGTGTATGATATCATTTTGAGTGCATTTGTGTTTGGTGATGAGTATTCCATTTGTTCACGTATAGTGATAATGGAAATGAATGGCGTATTGCATGCAATGCAACATCTATAGTTGGATGATTTTGTGTTAAGCGTTTATGGGAAACGTATCATGTTGGAATAGTGAAGTGAGTGAATTTGGATATTTTTATTAGTCTTTCGTAAATATAAAAAGTGAATTGTGAAATTGAAAAGTTTTATTTTTAGAAGTTTAGTAAGTAGCGTGTATGTTAAAACAGGTTTACCCCAATTTTTTAACCTTAGTGTTTTTATGGAAAACTTTAAGGTATGAAGATAATTAGTTAATTAATAATAAATTAATAATATATATCTATCTTTATATGTATTTATGTATAATTTGTATATAGGAGGGGGAGAACGGAATTTGGTATAGGAAATGAACAAAATTATTAATTTAATTAATTAGGGAGGTGTTGGTTTCGTTTTAAAAGAAAGAAAAAGGAAACAAATCTGATTACAATTAAGATTCTAAGTAGTATAAATATAAGATCAATAAATCCCTAAAGCACTTTTCTCTCCTTTTTTTTGTTGTTTGGCCGAAAACCCTCAAGAAGAAGAATTTTTTTTTATTAAGATTCAAGGTGTGATTCAAGTGTGATCAAATAAAGGTTTAGGTATGTTTCAATTAAACTTTTGTTTAATCTTTTTAAAATCATGTAACAAATAATGTGATAGATCTATGGTTTACATAAAATACATATTATATATGAACTTTAATGATGGTATAATGATTAGGGTTAGTTTAGGGTTATGATCATGCATGTTGCTTGTTAGGGTTTGCATTAGATAATGATTTAGAGTTGAGTATAATTTAGGTATGTGTTCAACTGATGATATCTTGATGACAGAAATGTGTTTTGATATGATTCAAAAGCCTAAATTGTAGTTCAAAGAGTCTATTTTTTTAAAAGTCCGGCCTTGAATGATTTTGAGTTCTCTAAGTTGGTCAAATGTTGGTGACAATAAAAGTTATCAAAACAGTAAATACGGGTCAGAATTGTTTAGGAGGGTAAAACCCTAACTTAAAAGTGGAATTAAAGTTAGCCATTCTACAGTGGTTAAGTTCAATATGTATATAAAGAAACCTTAGAAGGATAGCTTTTGATTATATGTCTAACTATGGTGATTAGGGTCATACATTTTAGTGTGCAATCAAATCCGAATTGGGACAGTTTTGAAGTTGGATTTTATTTTAGATAGTTGCACATGTAATGGGAACTTGGGAATCTCAAGGTAGTTAGTAAACTCATAATTAAACTTAGGTGTTTTTTTGGTATAACTTGATGAAGGTTCAGAGGGAAGTAAGGTGTTATGTTAGTTAAGATACACTAAATTCTGATTTTTGAATAATTTGTAGTTAACTAGTGTATATGTTAATGAGGTGGTTAAGGTTGGGCATGGTGTCGGGGTGACCCATGATGGTTAATCAAACCCTTAGACATCCATCATATGTATGTTACATAGGACTAGGATTGTTTAGCTGGTCCTCGTGTAACCTTGTTTATTATTTTGTATAGTTGCGTGATAGAATTGGAAACATAAACAGTGCGTTCTTGAGCATTAGGTGAGTTACATAGTCCACTTTTTGCATAGTTTTTAAACTTGGATGAATGATGCAGTGTTGATAATGAGTTTTAAATTGCTGTGATTATGTGTTAGTGTAAATGCATGGACTATTATGTGACTGATATGCATTCTGTGCTACATGTTATGTGATATGATAATGATGTATTGTTGCCTAGTCAGGAGGGTTACTTGCGGGTATCCGTGGCCTGAGCTAGAGGGAAAAAGATTTGGTATGATCCAAGAGCGATTGAGGTCGTCTGCTTGGTGTTTATGTGGTTGATTGGATTGAATTGCATGTTAGCTTGTATGTTAGTTAGCATGATTGTCATGCGAAAGTATTGTTTTATTATCATAGTAATTCGGTTAATGATTTTGGTAATGGATTGAATAAGTGTGTCTTAAAACCTATGTTTCTCACCAACCATTATGTTGACGTATAAGCATCATTTTCAGGTATTCAGCAGGATGAGATTAAAGTTAGGAAAAGTGGCTAGATGGACCGTAGGCAGCTGGTGAAGTTTAGTTATCTAGATTTCTTTATTTGTTTTTGGATGTTGAATGTTAATTGTTTTGCTTTGTTAGGATGTATGAATGTTTGCATGTCATGACGTTGGCATGAACTGCCTTTATTTCAATGGTAGTGCGCCTTTGGATTTTGTTGATATTGTTTGCGTTTTTCATGTCACTACGTGTCTTTACCTTGTATTTTTTATGCATGTGTTGGTTCTCTATATAGACGTCAATGTGTTGTGATGATTTCCTTTCTCGTCGCGCCTCATGTTTTCGCCTTGGCGGGTGTGACAGATTGGTATCAGAGCTAGGGTTATCAGGAGTTTGGGGTTAGCCTAGACTATAACCGAGGGTTCCTTCATGTAGATGCATTTAGGGATTAAGAACTTGTTTGATGCTATAACTGCTATGCTTCCCCTTTATTTTTGCATAGCTTATATATCTCGTATTTTGCTAAGTTGTCATTTTATTTATTTGCGTTACCATTATCTGATATGATATGTATTACTTTCTTAGTATTTTAGCTATGTTTTCCCCCACCGTAAGAGTGCTCGTTGGGAACCGGTTTTCCAATGGACTTAAGTGTTATAAGGAGCCTCTTGTGGAACCGAAAGAGAGAGGATAGTTGATCGTTTGTCTGATGCTCGTAATAGGGTTTTTTCGGACCCGCAGAGTCGGGTGATTCTTGCGGAGGCAAAGTCAAACCCAAGCGAGGCCCAGCATAAGTTTATCCCGTCCTTTACCTCGTCATGTGTTTGATTATTTTTTGGAAAGTTCGTATTTTAGGAATTGTTGCGAGACTTTCGTTCCTTTATGTCATTTCGATTTTATTTTGATATAAGTAAGTAGTTATTTGATGGAGCATCCTTTATGTGTTAAGTTGGAGTAGTTTAAGATGTGCAATGTGGTATATGTGTTTATATGTGAATTATGATTGAAATGGGTAATCTTGGAAGTAAGTACACGTGTGAAAGGAGGCACTTATAATTATGGTGGCCAACATAATTATAAAGACATCACACACGTAGACTTGTGACCATGATTGCATTTATTTGCGTTTGGTTGTAAAGTGGTAGTGTAATATGTTTTTTTATATGTGTATTCATGATAAGGATGGTGGTATGGGTAGAGAATTATTCTCTTACCCTAATTGGAAGATATATTAAATTGAGTTGTATAGATAGTAAGTTTCTCTTCTATCTAGTACTTGCGGATACCTAGTAATATTATTATTATTTTGGTTGCTCGTTGCTCGATTGTTTGTCCGGATCTGCTCTTTCGGATATAGGCGCGTTTCGTTAGTTCTTTCATTGCATTGATTACTCGTATGAATATCAAAGGTTTCTTTTAAGCACTAATTATTCCTAACATATTAGTGTGGATCATTACTCCCTTGGTTGTATATCCCTTGGTTTTCGTAACTCGTTGGCGACGTGTTAGTATCGATGCTTTTAGGTTTGCTCTGTTGATCGTTATTTTGGATAAGACTTTACGTTTTCTTTTGAGTACGTAACGTCTTGCATGAGTTTTCTTGTACAAGTTCGTTTGATTTTATTTTGAGTGTATGGTTCCTGGTATTTTCTTTCGTTTTCAAACAATAGAATTATGTTAGAGTCTGTACGGTGTTTTACGATCCCTTTTGGTATTATGATGTTCTTTGTTTGAGTAACATATTTTATAATTGATGTCTAATTATAAAAGCCCTTTTGATGTATTGTGTTAGTCTTTGGGAAAAACTGTGTTTAAAATGGTCTTTATAAATAGAATATGTTTAAATGGCCTATGCAAATAGGATATAAAAATTGTTGAGTGGTTAAATAAATTTTATTTTATTATAAAAAGTAGGTTTAAGGAGATTCATAGTGGTAAGGTACGATACACCATTAGATAACCATCTCTAGATTTTTATGACAACCAGAATGAATTTTATAAAGATTACATTTAAGACAATTTTATTTATTATTTAAAATGATTTTTATACTTAAAGTGATTTTCTTTATTTTAAATTGATTTTTATAAAAACATTATTTAATTTGGTCTTTCGAGTAAAGTCGATAATTGGTATAAGAATTTCCGTCTTTCGTATTGATTTTTTTATGTGTTCTTTTGTCGTGGTACGCCTGTTGATTTTTTTTCGTTCGCGTGTTCACTCGGTACATATACGTATCCTTTCTTTCAAAGGATTCTTATGTCATTTGATCCACGTCTATTTGCATATGTGGAATCTCCTATATGCATTCTAGCCTTTGACTCGATATTCGTTTGTTATCCTATTCGATTGTTCGTAACCCTTGGAGTTCGTTGATACCGTTGAGTCGTGGAAGCTTTGATGTGATTGTGGGAATGGACTGGTTGTCCAAGAGGAAGTTTGTGATAGTATGTCATGAGAAGGTGGTTAGGATACCGTTGGAAGGTGATGAGATACTTCGGGTTCATGGTGAACGTACTCAAGGAGTCGTGAAAACCTTAATGAACACAAAGGTAGATGAACCGAAATTGAGTGATATTTCCGTCGTACGAGATTTTATTGATGTGTTTCCGGAAGATTTGTCGATGACCACCACGACGACAAGTTGAGTTCCGCATAGATTTGGTTCATGGAGCGACGCCAGTCGCGAAGTCTCCATATCGTCTAGCACCCTCGGAAATGCAAGAATTGTCTGAACAACTTCGAGAGTTGCAAGACAAGGGTTTCATACGACCTAGTCATTTTCCGTGAGGAGCACCTGTGTTATTCATGAAGAAGAAGGATGGTTCTTTTCGCATGTGTATTGATCATAGGGAGTTGAACAAATTAACTGTTAAAAACCGTTATCCACTCCCTAGGATTGATGACTTGTTTGATCAGTTACGAGGAGCGTGTCCTTTCTTAAAGATAGATTTTCGGTCAGGTTATCATCAGCTACGAGTGCATGAGGATGCCATTCCAAAGACCGCATTTCGAACGAGATACGGACATTTTGAGTCTACGGTTATGCCTTTTGGGTTAACCAATGCACCAGCGGTTTTCATGGACTTAATGAACCGGGTTTGCAAACCGTACTTAGGTAGGTTTGTCATCGTATTCATTGATGACATTCTGGCCTACTCAAAGTCGAAGGAGGAACATGAAGTTCATTTGAAGTTAGTGTTGGAGTCACTGAGGAAGGAGAAGTTGTATGCTAAGTTTTCTAAGTGTGAGTTTTGGTTGGAAGAAGTGCATTTTCTTGGTCACGTGGTCAACCATAACGTATTCACATAGACCCGAGTAAGAGTGAGGCAGTGAGGAATTAGATGATTATTCTTAGGATTGGCAGGTTACTACCGACGTTCGTCGTGAATTGTTTTTAAGATTGTTGAACCACCTTACTTCCTTATGAGAGGAATTAGAAGTATGAGTAGAGCGTAGAACAAGAAGAGACTTTTCAGACTTTGAAGAATGATTTGTGTGATATTCTGATAAAGCGAGTGTAGTGGGTGATGCGTTGAGTAGAAAGGAGAGAGTGAAATCAAGATGAGTAAGAGGAATGATACTGGCAGCCCAAAGCAAGGCATTCAAGCAAGAGAACGTACTCGCAGAAAGGCTACATGGTTTAGATCAACAAATGGAAAGAAAAGGAGACGAGAGTTTGTACTTTATGGATCGAATTTGGGTTCTATTGGTAGGAAGTGTAATGGATGAGGCCCATACATCAAGATACTTGGTACATCCGGGAGCAGATAAGACGTACTATAACCTTGGAGACATGTATTGGTAGGCACGTGTAATAAAATATATAGCTACCTATGTTAGCAATTGTCGGATTTGTTTAAGAGGTGAAGGCTGTAATGTCAAAGACTTTTGGCTTGTTGCAACAGCCTGAGATACTTGATTGAAAATGAGATAGAATCACCATGGATTTTATCACTAAATTTCCAAGTTAAAGTAGTGAGTATGATGTGATTTGGGTGATGGTCGATAGGATCTGACCAGTTAGCTTATGTTCTAGCTATACAAGAGATTTCAAGTTGTGAAATTGGCAAGAATTTATATGATGAGATAATGGCCAGGATGGAATTTCTAGCTGTATCGATCAACTCGATGGGAGATGATGATTTACCTCGTGTTTTGGCAAGCTGCAGGAGTGGTTCTAGAGACGCGATTGGATTTGAGTACTGCTTTGCATCTTCAAGCGGATAGACAAAGTGAACTTATGATTCAGACTTGGTAAGATATAATGAGGGCATTGATTAGCTTTTTACCTTATCATGTGTCTTATCAATTTTGGTGGTAGTTAATCAATTTGAGCATGTCGGTGTGCCTCGTTGAAGCTTGTATGAAAGGAAATGTTAGTCGGCTGTTTTTTGTGGCAGAGATTGATGAGGAGTTGTTTGACTGGACTTGAGATCTAGTACTGGACGACAGATAGGTACGGTATTGATAAGGAAAAGCTCAAAGCGGAGAGATGATCGTTAAAAAGAGCTTGTTGATTATTAGGTGTATGCGTTAGAGTTTAAGTGGGAGTGTGTTTGTTAGAGTGGCCGCTTGAAAAGGGCGTAAAGTTCATTTTGGGAAAGAGCGTAATAAGTTTGCACCTAAGGATATGTAGGACATTGAGATCCTTGGAAAGGGTTGGGCCTTGTAGCTTATAGGTTTAAGGTTACCTAAGGAGTTTGAATTGCGTGCCATGACACTTTTCATGTGTCAAATTCTAAAGAAGTGTTTCTAGCCCTAGGGGTCCTCAATTATGCTAATTTGCATGTGCCTTTAGTTGAGATCAAGGTCGACAAGATTACTTTTATTGTTTTGTCGAGTGTGGAACCTTGTAAAGATTATGCATCGAGAAATTGGTATGTTGATACGTTGGAATGTAGTGCTTGTGAAAAGTTAGATGGATTCGAAACGTGGTCTGATTTACTTTGGGAACATTGAAGACAGCAGATATATAAGTACCTACAGTCTGTTCGAGGAAGTCGAGTGTTGGCCTGCTAGCTAGTAAATATTCTCAATGTCGACATTTCCTTAAGGAGGGGCTAATGTAAACATCTCGTGATTTAAATTTAGGTTATTGATTTACCTTTAAAGTGGTTAAGAGTTCATTTTGTGGTGTTGTGATTCTTGTGTGCTATGTGTAATTTTATCGTGTGTTAAGTGGTTTTGCAAATAGGTGCATGATATCGTTTTGTGTGTTATGATCAATCTCATTTGAGTGCTTTATGTTTGGTGTGAGTATATTCCATTTGTTCACTTATTGTCGATAATGGAAAGGAAAGGGCTATTTGATGCAATGCTACCGTCAAAAGTTGGATTGATTTTTTGTTAAGCGTCTTATGGGAAATGTATTATGTAGGGGAGATAAGTTAAGTGGAATGAAATATGAATAGTTATGTAGAAAAACTTTTTAATTTATAGAAAGTGACATTGTGAAATGAAAAGTTATTTTTAGAAAGTTTAGTAAGTTGCGTTTAAGTAAATTAAGGTCTTACCCAAACTTAGCTTTAGGGTTTTTATGAAAACCTTAGGTAAGGAAAGATAATTTGAAAATAATAATAAAAACTAAATAGTAGTATTTATATATGGTGGTATTCGGCGGTTTAAAGAAAAGAAAAAAAAAAGGAAACAAAGTTTGAATATAATTACGATTCCTAAGGACTATAATACAAACAATAAACCTAAAATCACTTTTCATCCCCTTCTCACCCTTTGTGATACGCCGAAACATCAGAAAGAAGAAAAACAGAATTTTTTTTAATCAAGAACAAGTTGGTGATTTAGTGTTTCAAGAATCAAGGTTTAGGTATGTTCGTTAACCCTAGTTGTTTAGTTATCTTTAAACCATGTACCAATTAATGTGATGGATCTTTAGGGTTATAAGAACTTCTGTAACTAAGGATGTATTAATAATGCTAGAGTGTTTAGGGTTTTTTTAGAATCATATTGATGTAAACGGTTAGGTTTAAATCACGTTAGTTATGATTTAAGTTGATGTAGATGTTATGGTTATGTTCCACAATGATGGACCTTATCTCACATGTTAAAAACTTGTTTTTATATGATTCAAGTGCCTAAGATTGTAGTTCTTCACGAAGATAGACAATTTTTTAAAATGTCACGCTCGAAATGATTTTGGAGTTCTGAAAGTGGTTAAATATTGGTTTACAAAGATAAATTTGTTCAAATAGTAAATATTGGTCTGAATTAGGTCAGGTTTTGGTGGGTAAAACCCTACTTAAATGAGGGAATTAAGTATCCAATATACAGTGGTTTTAGTTCTCTATAGTATAAAAGAAACGCGTAGAAGGAGTTCGCTTCTGATTGTGTGCCTTGTCTATAGTCCTATGGTAATTAGCGGACATACAATTTTAGTCGTGCAATCAGATCGAATTGGGTACAGTTGAAGTTTGATTTTAATTGGTATAGTTGTGCTTGTAATGAGATAGTTGGAATCCAAGGTTGTATAATAAACTCATTAATGAACTTAGGTGTATTTTGGAATATGGTTTCCATACCATAATTTTTAATTCTCATGAGCGTATTTGTTTAATTAAGAAAGAAGGCCTCTTAGGGATTTTGAGGAAACCTAAAGTCCTAGAAAGAAAGACACTGTTGGCCCATCATCGACATCTTATATTTTGAAACACATTATTTAGAAATTATTTACAGAGTGAACGGATCTAGTAGAGAAAATATTATATCATCTACATAATTTGGTACCAGTAATGACTGTATTTGCCTTCTTTTCTGATGTGATAATGTAGGACCATCCGCTCCTTTGGAGAACTCTCTTGGGGAGTAGGAAACAGATGATAAACAATATCATCCACCAAGACCGTGGAACTTGCTGTCATATAAACACCACGCGTTACGCAGGCCTCGAGATGCTCGGCAGTCCCTGTAATACATGTCGCCCGATGATTAATATTGATCAACACCAAAAAAGTTGGTCTGATACAGACAAGGTCAGACTATTCTTTACATAAATACAGATTTAAGAATGTCCGTCTTGGACTATCCAATTTGTCAGACCGCATCATGTTCATGTAAGCCGCATCATGCCATCGCTCTAACTATTCTTAAGCCTCTAGTCGTGCAACCGGTGCACATCACTCTTATTCTTTCCATATGCTCATCTCAACACCTGCCTTCTTGGCACTCGTTGACTCCCCCCTCTACCTACCTACCTACGCCTTGTTCTTTTCAAACCACAACTTGCCCACAACAGCCTTGTTTATCCTCTGCACTGCATAATCACTTTAAGAGATTATCATGACACAGATCTTGGAAGGTCCTATCTCCCATACTTAAAGACGTTTGTACTTATTAAGTTCTTCTTGCATAGCTTCGAACCAAGAGGATTCTTTCAATGCTTCTTTGTAATTATTTGGCTTAATGAAAGTGAGGAAAGCATCAAAGTAGCAAAACATGGCTTCATTTTGTAGTTGATGTCTTGTAGAGACAGGTCGAGAAGGACTTCCAATGACATTATCCAGCGGGTGATCCTTGGTCCATTTTCTGAGATGTTTAGGTGGTTGATTGACTAAGTGCACATTAGTTGGAATAATATCCCTTGAAGAAGATTCTTCATAATTTGGTTATAGAATCGGAGCACCAAAGAAGGGATCGTTATCTAGACGCCAGAAAGAATAAGTGGGGATTGCGATTCTTGAGCGATTTGTGAAGTATTTATAGATGGTGCATCTTGATCAATTGTAGTTGAGGAAGGTGTATCGGTTGAATCAGCAGGTACTGGAGCAAGGACTGCAAGAACTAAAGAAGCAACACTAGGTGGATGAGTGAAGTATTCATCAAACAATGGCTGAAATAAAAATTCCTAGTCCTTCTTAGTTGGTGGTTAATGCGGTGTTGGAGAAGAAGGATTTGGCACGAGTCCCAAACTGAGTGTTCCAGGAGTCAAGAGTTGTGTAACATCCATGATTTAATCAGGTTAGTGATACCTTTAGAAGTGGTTAAGAGTTTATTTTGTGTGATTCTTGTGTGCTATGTGTGTTATGTGGTTTGAATAGGTGCATGATATTGTTTTAAGGTGTATAATCATCTCATTTTGAGTGCATTTGTGTTTGGTGTTGAGTATTCTATTTGATCACTTATAGTGATAATGGAACAGGATGGCGTATCAGCTTGCAATGCTTATGTCAATAGGTTGGATGATTTGTGTTAGCGTTTAATGGGTAATGTATTATGTGGAGATAAGTTATGTGAGTGAAATATGGAAGAAATATAAAAAGAAAACTTGTAGCAACAATTTCTAAATATTAAAAGTGAATTGTGAATGAAATAAGTTATTTTTAGAAAGTTTAGTAAGTTGGTTTCTGTAAAAATGGTTTACCCAATATCTAGCTTAGGTTTTTATGAAAACGTAAGGTAATGAAGATAATTATAATTAAATAGAAAATAAATAAAAAAATATATATATAGGGGTGATTTGGCCGGATTTAAAGAAGAGAAAAAAAAGGAAATAAAGTTTGACTATAATTAGGATTCTAAGGATATAAATACAAAACCAATAAACCCCTAAATTACCTTTTCTCCCCACTCATCCACTTGTGATCGGCGAACCTCAAGAAGAAGAAAAAAAAAGATTTTTTTTAACATGAACAAGTTGGTGATTTAGTGTTTCAAGAATCAAGGTTTAGGTATGTTCGTTAACCCTAGTTGTTTAGTTATCTTTAAATCATGTAACAATTAATATGATGGATCTTTAGGGTTATAATAACTTCTGTAATTAAGTATGTATTAATCATGCTAGAGTGTTTAGGGTTTAATTAGGATCATATTGATGTAAACTGTTAGGTTTAAATCGCGTTAATTTGTGATTAGAGTTGAGCAGATTTTAGGACTGTGTTCAACTGATGATATCTCCATGTTAAAAGCGTCTTTTGATATCATTCAAGTGCCTAAATTGTAGTTCAAAGAGTCTATTTTTCAAAAAGTCTGGCCTCAAATGATTTGGAGTTCTAGAAGTTGGTTAAATAATGGTTATAAGAATAGTTATCAAAAACAGTAAATACGGGTCAGAATTAGGTCATGTTTAGGAGGGTAAAACCCTAACTTAAAAGTGGATTTAAGGTTATCCAATCTACAATGAATAATTTCTATATGATATTAAAGTAACCTAGACTGGATAGCTTTCTAATGTTTGTCTTTGTTGGTAATTAGCGGCCATCCCATTTTAGTGATGCAATATATCCAATTTGGACTGTTTTGAAAGTTATAATTTTTTTCGGATAGTTGTGCATGTAATGAGAAGTTGGGAATCCCAAGGTAGTTAGTAAACTCATAAATTAACTTAGGTGATTTTTGGCATAATCTATGAAGGTCATTAAGTAAGGGTTTTGAGTTAGTAAAGATACACTAAAATTCGGTATTTTTGAAATGAATTGTAGTTAACTAGTTGTAATGTGTTAATGGAGGGGTTATGGTTGGGCATGGTGTTGGGGTTGCCCATAATGGTTAATTAAACCCTTAGATATCCATCATATGTATGTTACATGGGACTAGAGCTTTTAGCTTGGTCGCGTGTAACCGTGTTTATTTATTTGTATAGTTGCGTGATAGGATTTGGAAGCTCGTTTTTGAGCATTCAGGTGAGTTACATGTTCCACTTTTTATTGCGTTTTAAACTTAGGATGGAAATGATGCAAGTGTTGAAATGAGTTTTAAATTGTTGTGATTTGTGTTTGGTGTAATGCATGGACTAATTATGTGACTGATATGCGTTATGTGCTACATGTTATGTGATGTGATATTGATTTGTTGCCTAGTCAGGTGGATTACTTGCTAGTATCCATGGCCTAAGCTAGAGGGAAAGAGATTTGGTATGATCCAAGAGCAATATGGGTCGTCTGATTGGTGTTTGAGGGATCGGATGGGTACGCCTACCCAATATATGATATGTTGGTTTGATTGATTGATGTAGTGCACGTTGCTTGGTGTTTGATGGGGCTAATTGTCATGCAAAAATATTGTTTTATAATCACAGTAATTGGATAAGTTGTTTTGGAAATAGATTGAATATGTGTGTCTGAAAACCTATATTTCTCACCAACCATTGTGTTGACGTATAAGCATCATTTTCAGGTATTCATTAGGATGAGATTAAAGTTAGGAAAAGTGGCTAGACGGACCGTAGGCAGCTGGCGAAGTTTAGTTATCTAGATTTCGTTATTTGTTTTGGATGATGAATGTTTATTGTTCTGATTTGATTAGGATGTATGAATGTTTGCATGTCATGATGTTCGCATGAACTACCTTCATTTCAATGTCAGACGCCTTTTGGATTTTGATGATGTGTTTAGGTATTTTCATAACACTACGTGTCTATACCTTGTATTTTATGCATGTTTTAGTTTCTCTATATAGACGCCAACGTGTTGTGATGATTCCATTTCTCATCGCGCCTTATGTTTCCGCCTTGGCGGGGTGTGACAAGTTAAGGCCCGAATCTTGAACTGAATTGTTCATACGCCATATGACCATTTGATACACCTTTGAGAGACCAAGTTAAACCGTATTGATCACATTTTATTCACTATTATCCCCTTTAATAATTGCATATGTGATTTCCATTTTTGATTAAACAATTGAATTAAAATACAAGCTAATGTACGTTGATCCACTTGGTGACTGAACGAGCATGGGAAAATATGAAAATTGTTGATGAGAATGGTCGAAAACAAGAAGATTTCTCTTCTTTTGAAGATAAAGCGCACTGAAGCGTACACCTTTCTTTTCTTTAAGGAGCGGGGTCTGAAGTGTTGTCTACAGACGCCATTGTTCTTGTATATTAGATTTGAATTCCTTGAACCCTTGGTTTTTGAGATATCAGTCTTTTCAGCAACCAAACTCTGAGTCTTTCCTTTTTAGGATTCAAAGATGTACATGAACTTAAGTTAAGGGTACCTGCACTGACATTAAGAGTTTGTTCGCATTCATATAGGTTAGTAACATCTTCATTTAAACCATTTGGGGGTTCATTGTCAAACTTGGTTGTGCTAGAGGTGAATATCTTTCCAGTTGGAATCCACCTAAGACCAACAGTCTTGAAAAATCTACCCATTGGTTTCCACCTAAGACAAGATCTATGAGTGTTTGTTTTCTCATACACAGCGGAAGACTTATTCGGAGAGAGCCTATATCCTTTAGAGATCCATCTTTCAGGTTTGTTTATATTACTTTTCTTTTCTACGGGTTTGATACTGTTTCTAGAATTAGGAGATTGAACCTTAGCATGAGAATTTACCTTTTTCAGGAATTTTGTTACACACGCATCATGATTTGCATTAAAGACACATTTCTGACATGTCGAACAAACATAGTGTTTGGAGTCCGAAAATGAACTAGGATTCCTTGAGTGGTCTGCTTTTTGCACATCTTTTAACGTAAATCACTACTTTGCCATGTAATCTCGTACTTGAGCTTCAAAAGTGGTTTCTAACGCTTGTGGTTGAGGGATTGGACCTGTACGTTCACAAAAAGCAAAAGTGCTTAGTATTGGTGGTTCATTTTGATTTTGCGGGCGGGAGTTCGGATGGACTGCATTTACATAGGTTTGAGGTATGTGTGCTGAGCTTGATGTGGGCGTCGGTTGTGACCCTTTTAGTAAGAAGTTAATCTCGTCTTCGAGCTCGAGAAGTCTCCGGTCAGGTGTTTTCAAGATGCCTTGAGGTGTAGAAATGGCTTTGACCGGTTTAACAAATTCTTTTGTTTCATCCCATCCTTCAAGGTCGTAAAGGGTGAGGTTCTTAATAATTTCCCAAGATTCGCTAGTATTCTTGTTGCGGAGTTTGCCGCCGGCGGCGCGGTTAATCTTGCATTTAAGATGAAAGGAGACATGATCATAGAAAATCTAGATTTGAAGCCAACGATCGATGCCATGATGAGGGAATTTTTGGAGTAAGTCCTTGAAACGAGTTCATGCTTTGGATAGAGATTCTCCATGATGTTGTTGGAACATTAGGATATCATTGCGGAGTTTTGCGGTCCTTCTCGGTGAAAAGAATTGAGCAAGGAATCAGGTAGTAAGATCTTCCCATGTGGAGATGGATCATGCTGGAAGACGTTCAAGCCAATTGCTAGCATGATCGCGAATGGAATATTGAAATAAACACAAGCGAGTTCTTTCTCTATTTTCACCGTCAAGGTCAAGTGAGTCCACAAGTTTAAGGAAATCCTTGAGGTGTTGATTTGGATCCGCAGACCGAAGTCTATAGAATGAGCATCCATTTTGCACCAACCGGATGGTGTCGGATCGAAGAGGTACCACGTTGTTCCCTACGAGGAGCTTGATGGTATTCCTGTAGCCTTCGTGGCTTGGTTTGGAGTAGTCTCCTAGAGTACGGATAGGATTCTCGTCTCCTATGGTGGTTGACGAGAATGGGTTACGAAATAGATAGCATAGAGAAAAGATAGACTATTGGAAAGCTAATATGCAGAAATTAAAGTCTCACTTGAAAGGATTCAAGCGAGTAGAACTAAGTTAAACTATGATTAAAACCTAACTATTCCCCGGCAGCGGCGCCAAAAATTTGATGTGGTCATCGTAGAAATTCTACAAGAAATTTTACAACTCCCTAGGCAGAGCACCTAATCGTTGTAGTAGTATAGGCAAGACTCGGGGGTTGTTATCGTTCACTCAGGGAATAGGTTGGGAAGTCTTGATCACGGTCTAACAGAATTCTAAGGGTTGAGAGAAGATTATTTTGTATTTTTGTATTTTATTGAAAGCAAGTAAATCATATATATTTGAGAGATGGTTGGTTTTAGCTATTAAACTAAATATAATTATACGCTAATGGTGATAACAATAAGATAAAAGACTGTGTTTATTTAATCATGTATTACTCCCTAGATTGCTTCTCCTAGTGTTGTTGCCTTGTCACCCTTGTATTGATATGTGTAACTATTTCCTAACTCATGAACGAATTACACGAACCCGCCGTCTACTTAGTATTCCGCTAGAGCAACGCACACGTAAGGTAGTATGACGACTATTACATGGCCCCTAGGGGTACACTAAGTGCATGTGAAATATATTAAAAGTGGATCAACCATATTAGGGGGCAAGGTAGTATGAAGACTGTTACCCGATGGTATCTTTTCTACAAAATCATGTTTCCCTATACATATCAACAGCGATACAGACAAAAGCTAGTTTTCTAGAGCCTAACATGCACATCCATCACAAGAAGCAACACTACTAAGATCTACATTATAGGTTTGATACAATCATAAATAAACACAATAGAAGGTTTAGCCAAGCATATTAAAGATAAAGCAAGAGCATAAATAGATCAAACAACACATAGACATATTGAATGATTAAATAAACCTTACTTGATTAAAACATGAGTTGGAGGAAGTAAAATAGGGGTTTTAGACCCTAAATTCGTCCCTAACAGCTGCTAAACGAACTAGGGTTTGTACCCTCTTTTTATTCTAAAGTTACACCCTCAAAACCCTAAATTCGGGTTTGTATATATAGGAAAAACGCTATGACGGCGTCACATTTTAATCGTGACGCCGTCATGAAAGAGAATATTCTAGATAATGGGTTGGGTCGTATGCTCTGACGCCGTCGTGGAATCTTGTGACGCCGTCTGGATCTTCGTGGTGACAGCGTCACGTTGTATTTGTGACGCCGTCTCCAGTCACTGTAGAGAAATTCTTGATCAATGTTGGTGTAGGTTCTTGTTCGTTTCTTCTCTAAATGTGCCCAAGTCATGTGTAATTCTTCCAAATGCCTTCCAAATGCAAAATACCTGAAAAGGAACGATTAAGTACCTATTTTGGGCATAAATGCATGGTTTAGGGGGTTAAACGACCCCGCAAAAGTGTATAAAATGACACCTCATCACCCCTGCGTGATACGCAGTGTCCAAGTGTAGTCTAATTTAAGTGTAAGACGCCAGCTTTACAAAATAGTAAGTCTAACAAAATTTATTTTAGTGGATGATAATTTTTAAAAATTCTTGTTATTAGTAATAATCTTATATACTTAAAGATCGAATACAAAAATTTATTGTGGGTGCTTCAAGATGTGTAACTTAGGCTGTGAAAGTTGTACGATATAAATGGCATAATCTTATATTATTGGGGAGTATTAATGGTGTCAAAACTTCTTCCCATGTCCTTTGATTCTTCCGTATGTAAATACTTCCTACAGTTACAAAACCATAAATTCAATATAAAAGAATACAAAGAATCAGGGAGTTAAAAAGCATCAAATCTGCCATCTATAAATGAGCCGTCCACTGCGTCAACCCGAGTTGCATTCTCTTTTCACCGTGTTAAAATAGAAAAAAATAGTTGCATAGAAAACGGATTGCAAGCTCCAAAATTGTTCAGTCAATGATATAAGAAAGTACAAGCGTTTTGGAATATTTCACAAGGATCATGGATCAGTAAGGTGCAAAGCCTCAAGAGGATTCAGTAATGAATCGAGAAACAAAATTTGCAGAGTTAAAAATAGCCTACGCGAATGTTATGAACATCACAGGTACCGGTGTTAGAGTCCTCGAATGTGAAAACCAAGCTTAGAGATCAGAGATATGTCGACTCAAAGTAGTGTGCGTAGCTAGCTGAAGATTACTCTATGCTGTTTGTATTCTGAACATGGCGAATAGCTATTTACTTAGTGTTGTATATTTTTTAGCTTTACAAGTTTTGTGCTAGATTATCTTTAAACATATTTTTATATCTGACACTAATTAATGATGCTTTTTTTTTGTAATGTATACATGATCTTCAATTGCATTTGATTAGTAAAATACTAAAATCTGGTGAGGCATGTCATATGTGATAGCTACATTGTGCGTGTTAACATATTCCAATCAATAGGTGCGTATACTAAAATAATCAATATTTATGCTAATTATTGTCTTTCTAAAAACAAAGGTGTTTGTTGCTACTTCGCAACTAGAGACAGCATGTCAAAATTGTAATATGACACGCAAAGACATGGATGTTTTAATCAGTGCTATTAGCTGTAGTCTTCAATTGCCAAGTTTTCAATCAATGATATCTGATATGGTCTTAAAATGAGATAGCTTTCAAGTTCAAAGGGGTAGTCGAGCACCAACGGTGTCATGCAACATATTTACATCTTCAAGGGAACCATCCATAAATCTTTCATTATTACATCAAGATAATGATCTTTAAATCTATGTTGCAATATGCTATAACGTTGGCACATACTTTTGTTCAGAGCAATATATGGACTAAAACGAAAGACAATATGAAATGGTGGTTATCAGGGTCTTACTGATAAGAGCTCATGCATTAACCTTTCAACTCTGAACTATTACTATACATGTGTATTAACCGCAGCAAAAAGATTTGTTTGTCAAAAGGAAAAGCAATTCAGGCAGGTAACATGTACAGAAAATATATAGACTTTTAAAAGTTCATTGCATCTTCTCAAGAAACCGTTTTTAATAAATATTAATTTATTCCCCTTAATACTTTGTTAACGTAAATTGACCCATACCCAAATTCCCGAACTAAAGAAACCCGAAATCAAATAGGATCGCGCTCAGGAATGCAACTTTTGACCCTCACTAGACTTTGAAACAAATTGCATTGAGCAAAACCCAAACACCAACATTACGCCATAAACACTTACGCACACCATATAAGCAGCGCACATGTATGAAGTTATACGATAAGTTCAATTTTTCTCAAAAAACAAGTCCGGTGCAACGCACGGATATGAACGCCTCGTTTATATATAAATTTTAATTACAGCAATAAATTAAAGACCGGTTATAAATTTACACATTTAAGACATTTAATTTTTTACAGTAAGTTCATTTTTCTATTATTAGTAAATAAAGAATTAGATTACATTGAACGCAAGGTACCTTGCCTCTTGAGACACAGGTCAAGGGTTTGATCTTTACCCCTTTTAAAGCAAAATGTCCTTTTCTACATTTGATGAATCTGGAAGCAGTCTCTCTACTTTTGGTAAAGGCAAAGTTGTTTACGTCTCAACCTCCCTCATATACTGTGAAAGACGATATTGAAACTCATGACCCGTGAAAGACAGTATTAAGAGTTACTTTACTTTACTTTTAAAACTATATTACACTAACAAAGTCATAAATACATTATAATGTTATATAAATTACATTATATTAATGTTATTTCCTTTTTTCCTAAAAGTTTTCTAATGCGTCCCAAATTACTTAATATCAAGGTCATAAATAGCATGAGGCGTGGCGTGACGGCATGACTAAGCCTCACGCCTTTACGAGCCATGACAAGTCATGACGTTTTTAAAGCGTGACTTAAAGCGGCACAGAATATAAAAATATTTATAAATTTATTTATTTATATCATATTACAAATATATTGAATTTACAAAAAGTGTCATACATGAGAAATAAAGTCAAGAAACTATTTTGCATGTAATCCTTTTCATTTCTATATAAAAATATGATTTTTATCGACATTGAATTCAAAAAAGTCTCCACGCATCACGTTTTATCGTGCCTTATCATGTTTTTTCACTCACCATCTCACGTCAAGCCTTAAGCCCAAGCCTTGGTCTATTGCGTGGCGTGGAGGTCACGCCTCGCTCCTTTGCGAGGCTTTAGCGGCTTCATGACGCGCCTTTTAGAACCATGCTTAATATACTCATTTGCGATGACAAACGAAACGACGACGAAAAAAATTAGTCCAAAATCGGCCCAAAGTAAAAAAAATATTCGCCGGCCCAAAATAGAGAAAAAAAGAAAATTTACAAAACGAACTCTCAACTTTTAACTATTTACGACTTTTTTATATAATAAACTTTATTTATCAAATATATAACACATATCTACCGATTCATTCAGATCAAAAAATACCAGCAGGAGAAAGATCTTTCGGAATTGCGAACAAAAACGTGCCCAATATTGCTTGCTTACTCCGCATACGCATGATTTTATAAAAAATGTTGAAGTTTAATATAAAAAGAAAAAAAAAATTACAAAACGTACCCTCAACTTTTAACTATTTATGACTTTTTTATATAATAAACTTTATTTATCAAATATATAACACATATCTACCGATTCATTCAGATCAAAAAATACCCGCGGAAAGATCTTCGAATTGCGAACAAAACGAGCCCAATATTGCAATGCTTCTGACATACGTACGATTTTATAAAAAATGTTGAAGTTTAATATATATATATATTTAAAAAAAATATACTTTCAAAACACACCATAAACTACCTAATAACTTTAAAATAAACGTCATGGGTCAGAAACGTACAATTCTATGAAAATTTAAATTATATACATAACGTACACTTTTTTGCCATTTACAGCCGGCTCAACATAGATTTTTTTTTTACAAAACGTACCCTCAACTTTTAACTGTTTACATCTTTTTTATATAATAAATTTTATTTATTAAATATATAATACATATCCACCGATTCATTCAGATCAAAAAGTACCCGCGAAAAGGTCTTTGAATTACGAACAAAACGAGCACAATATTGCAATGCTTCTGACATAACTTTAAACAAAACGACAGAGGTTAGAAACGTACAATTCTATGAAGGTTTAAATTATATAAATAACTTATACTTTTTTGCCATTTACGACTGTATTTAAAAACAGATTTCGCATTCATATTTATATTTATATAATACTAAAACTCGAGCACTCTATAAATAACATATACTTGTTTGCCATTTACGACTGTATTTAAAAACAAATTTCACATTCATATTTATATTTATATTCATACTAAAAGTCGTTCGCTCGTCCAAAAATCCAAGTCACGCCGTTTTGGTCTTTCAAGCCCCGTTAACGTTTATGAGCTTTAATAAGTAAATACATTTAGTATATGATTCTAGGTATATGTCATACTATATAAATACAAATACCACATATTTTGTTAACCAAATAAGTAAAAAAGTCAGTAATTAAATAATCTAATCCAAAGATGATACATACAACTCAAAAAATTAACAAATAGGATATTTTTTTCATACATTAAACCTAAAATATACACAATAAGTTTCTGTCGTAGTAATCATTTATTCTAAAGTAATAATCATATGATTATCTAATCAAAAATGGTGATTATTCTGTAGTAATAATTTATTCTAAAGTAATAATCATATGATTATCTAATAAAAAATGGTGGCGATTTTCATCCCCTTGAATCCAAAATTGATTGTGTCTACTACCTCTTTTGTGCGGTAATTACTATAACCCCTGTTTATTGAGATCAACGCATGTCGATTGATTTCTAAACGAGTGTGTTAGGCGACCTCTTACCTTGAGACCATAGGGATATGATTCATTTTTTGGTTTTCTAGGGTTTGATATTCTGTGTTTTCTTAGGGTTTTTTGTTCTTTTTGTTTCTTTGTCGCATAGGGTTGTATCTTTTTGTTGGGTGTTCATTATTATGGGAGACTATTGTTCGTTGAAGTCTAAGGAGGATCTTACTCAGAGGATCTCTAAATCGGTTTTCGTCACTAACTTTCCGGATCAATTTTCTGCTCGTGATCTTTGGAATGTATGCAACGCGTATGGTAAGATGGTAGATGTTTACATCCTGTTAAAGAAGTCCAAAGCTGGTAAGAAATTTGCTTTTGTTAGTTTTTTAAAGGTGGATAATTTGGATCGTCTCGTTGATAACCTTTACACTATTTGGATTGGGCGATTACGTTTGCATGCTAATCCAATTAGATACCAAAAGGAAACTAGGGCTTCTTCGTTTAAGTCCATAAAGGTAAATGAGGATTTTGCTAAAAATTCTTTTGTTGTTGTTTTTGATAAGTGGTATTCAATCTCCATATCTGTCATCTGAGTCATCTTTTGGCATTTGGGCTTTGAGGATTCGTTGTATTTTGGATAGAGATTGATCTGGCAGCTTTTTGGGATAATTTTAAGGACTTATTGCGTGGGACCTTTTTTGTAGGTTATATTGGAGTTTTATGGATGTGTTTCATGTTTTGCTAAGATTGGGTTGGACTGATGGGGCCTGGTGTGGGGTTAGTATTTTTTTTTGTTTATGGTGTTTTGTTTTATTGTAGTGTGGGTGGAGATTGTTGGTTGGTTTGTGGTTTTTGTGTTGGTGTTGAGTTGGTGGAGGGTCTTTTGGGTTTTTTGAGGATTGTGTTGTGGGTTGGTGGGTTGTTGGTTTTGTGGCTTCTGGTTTGGGTGTGTTTTTGGGTGGGGGTGGGGGTTGTGGGTTGTGTCGGTTTGGTCGGGTTTGGTTTGTGGGGTTTTTTTGCGGGGATTTGTTTGGGTGTTTCGTTGGTTGTTTGGTAGGTGTTGTGTGGATGTTTGTTTGTTGTGTTTGGGTTTTGTGTGGGGTTTGTGTGTTTTGGGTTTCTGTGTGGTGATAGTTGTTGCTTGTGTTTGGTGTGGGTTTTGGGGCTTTGTTGGTTTGTGTTGTGTTTTTGTTTGTGGTTTTGTGTGGTGGACGGTTGATGGGGTGTGTGTTTTTGCGGGTTGGGTGTTTTTTGGGTTGTGGGGGTTTCTGTGTGGATTTGGTTGGTGGTGGTTTTTTTATGGTTGGTGATTTGAGTAAATAATGATTTTATTATTATATATATTGATTTGATTATTGTAAGATTTGGATGAGTTGTTTTTAAGGTTTATATTATAATTGAATTAAAATTTTAATAAAATAAATATTAAAAACATTAATAATATTAATTTAAAATTATATAATAAAATAAAATAAAAAAAATATTTTAAAATAAATATTAAAAAAATATAATAATAATTTTATAAAATTGACCAAGACTATTTATTACAAATTAAAGGGTAAATGGGTAAATAAAAAAATAAATATTATATAATTAATTATTATTATAAATTTAAATATATTACAAATAAAATTAAAAATTAAAAATATATATATTATTAAATAGTATAATTATAATAAATTATTATAATTATAATATGCAGGGTAAATAATTACAGTTAATTGGTACAATTAATTTATATGTGTAAAAAAAATAAAAATTATTGTAGGATATTAGAAATATAATTTGTAGTTTTTCACGAAAGTCATAAATTAATATTATTATAAGTAATTAAAATTTTATATATATTAAAAATTATAAAAAATATTAAAATTAAATATAAAAAAATAAATATGAAATAATATTTAATTACTTTAATAAATAAATTATATTAGTAAATAATTATTAAATTAAAAATAATGCGTTGCCAAATATTTAGGTAATCTTTTCTAATAAAGGATTTGAACACATTAACATCACATATTTGGAAGGCTTCTGGGTCCGTATTGATTCTAACTCTTTATCATCTAAGGAGAAAATTAGTAAGCATGTTGGTGTTGCTTCTTGGTTCAATGAACTCCTACCAGCTAGTAATTCTTATGTTAGTGATGAAAGAATTGTTTGGATCTCTGTCGAAGGTTTGCCTATTAAAACATGGACTCGTAACACGTTTGCTAAAATTGTTACACCATGGGGTAAATTGTCTGAAGTGGAAGCTGAAGATGATTCTTTGTTTCCTTTTAAGAAGTTATGCATGATCACAAGACCTAATGTTATAATCAATGACAAGATTAAAGTGATTGTTAAAGGGCGGGTGTACTGGATTCGTGTAAGGGAACTCGATGTTTGGACCCCCGAATTCAATAATGATCTAAATGATAACTCCTTGGCTGAGGGGGATTTTGAAGATGGTGTAGTGGAACATATAAGCGATACAAAAGGGAGTGAAGGTGAATTAGTTAAAGAAGCAGAGATTGATCATGTTTCTGAATTTAGTTTCATGAATAATAAAGAAGACGAGTATGAGAATCATGGTACTTCTAAAGAACAAAAAAAATAATTCAGAAGATCCTTTTGGGATTTATGAGCTTTTGAACAGGAGTAAGGAAAAGGTAGTATCTAAGAGAGACGATCCAATTTTTCCTCCGGGTTTCACGCCGGATGTTATTGAAGAAACGGTTATGGATAATAATGATGGTAGTACAACTCGGCCTAATGTCAACTTACATGGTAGCAATGAAGGTACTTCAAGTGCTAGAAGTGGGAGCAATCATGTTTCCAAACTTAAGCCAGGAGGATCAATTTTAGAAGTAATGGAGAATTTGGTGGAGGTAGGTCAAACTATGGGATACAATATGGACAGGTGTATGCAAACTATCGAGGCCATTATTGGTTCTCAAGGAGAATTCCAAGTTTTTAGATGAATTTTTTGTCCCTAAATGTTCAAGGGCTTGGTCAATCGGCCAAGAAAAGGTAGATTCATGAGTTAAATAGGAAGCACAAAGTCAATTTCATGGCTATCCAAGAAACAAAAATGGAAAATATTGATCTTTTCTCTATCAATGCTCTATGGGGTAATTATGCTTTTGAGTACGCGTTCAGCCCTTCTGTTGGATACTCTGGAGGTATTTTATATGTTTGGGACCAGACCATGTTTATTAAAGATAGTGTGACTATCTCGGATTCGTTTGTGGCTATTAGAGGAACGTGGACTCCTACGTCTTCTAAGCTTCTTTTTATTTCCGTTTACGCGCCTCAAGATGTTTCACAAATGAGATCTCTTTGGGATTATATTAGTATCATGATGGATTCGTGGGAAGGGGAGAGTGTGATTTTAGGAGACTTTAATGAGGTTCGCTCAGAACATGAGAGATTTGGTACCTCTTTTAACGCTTTAAGTGCAAATGTATTTAATCATTTTATCTCTATGGCTGGTCTTGTTGATCTTCCTCTTGAAGGATATTCATACACTTGGTCACATAAATCTGCCTCGAATATGAGTAAAATAGATAGGTTTCTTATCTCTGAAGGTTTGCTCTCGGTGTTTCCCTCTTTATCTGCTATATGTCTTGACATGCATTTATCAGATCATAGGCCTATTCTTATGCGTGAATTGTTTGTTGATTATGGTCCGACTCCGTTTCATATTTTTCATTCTTGGTTTTCTAAATCCGGTTTTGATACATTAGTTGAAGAGACGTGGAGAAATTCATTGTTTGTGGAGTCGAATAACATCATTCTTTTGAAGAAAAAATTTCAAGCTTTAAAGGTGGCAATCAAACGATGGTGTAAAGAGGATAAACAACGTTCTAATGCATCTAAATCATCTATTCAATCCAGATTAGCGGATTTGGATAAGTTATTTGATCAAGGAAAGGGTTCTGAAGGCCTTGTGAACGAAAGTTCCATGCTTCTAAAGGAGCTTCAAGCGTTTAATGCTAGTTTCTTGTTAGACATGGCACAAAAGGCGAAAGTCCGTTAGTCTATTGAAGGAGAAGAAAATTCTAAATATTTTCATTGAATTATCAATCGAAAGAGGTCTCAGCTAGCTATTAGTGGTGTTCTTGTTGAAGGTGATTGGGTTGATGAGCCTTTAACTGTGAAAAATGAGTTCTTTAACCACTTTTCTAATCGGTTCTCTAAACCCACATCTTATAGAATCAACATTGAATCTCAATTTCCTAAATAGCTAGCTTCATACCAGAATGAGGACCTTGAAAGAACTGTTACATATGACGAAATTAAGTGTGCTGTTTGGGATTGTGGTTCCAACAAATCCCCTGGGCCTGATGGATTTACATTTGAATTCTACCGAAGATATTGGAAGCTTATTGATCAAGATGTGGTGAATGCGGTTTCTGATTTCTTTTCGTCTGGTAAGTTTCCTCCAGGGTGTAATTCTTTGTTTATTACCCTTATCCCTAAGATGCAGGATGCTAAGGTGATTAAGGATTTTCGCCCTATAAGTCTGATTTGGTAGTGTCTATAAAATTGTTGCGAAGATTTTGGCTAACCGGTTGAGCCTTGTTATTTCGGATCTTATTAGTGATGTTCAATCTGCGTTCGTTTCTAATAGGAAAATTCTTGATGGCCCCTTCATTCTTAATGAGCTTATATCTTGGTGTAAATTCAAAAAGATCAAAGCTATGATCTTCAAGGTAGACTTTGAAAAAGCTTTTGATTCAGTAAGGTGGGATTATCTGGATGATATTCTAAATAATTCAGTTTTGGAGTTAAATGGAGAGGTTGGATTCAAGGGTGCCTTAATTCTGCCATGGGATTTATTCTTGTTAACGACAGTCCGACTCAAGAATTCAATTTCCACAAAGGCTTGAAGCAAGGTGATCCATTATCTCATTTTCTCTTTATTTTGGTAATGGAAAGTCTTCATCTTTCGTTCAATAATATATTGAATGCTGGTCTTTATAAGGGTATCCAATTAAACGGCTCCTTGACCTTGTCTCATTTGTTCTATGCGGATGATACGTTTCATAGGTAAATGGGATAAGTCGAATTTTCACACTATTGTAAACGTGCTTAATTGTTTTTTCTTGGCTTCGGGTCTCAAGATTAATTTTCACAAAAGTAAACTCATGGGTATCGGTGTGCCTCAAGATGTTGTTACCATGGCAGCCAACTCTATAGGATGTGCCACCTTAAGTGCTCCATTTTATTACCTTGGCGTTAAGATAGGCGATTCTAGCTCCAAAAGTTGCTATTGGGAGGATATTCTTGCTAAAATCTCCTCGCGTCTCTCAAAATGGAAGCTCAAAACCCTTTCCATAGGTGGTCGTCTAACTCTTTTAAAGTCGGTGTTAAGTTCCATGCCTCTATATCAGATGTCGGTTTATAAGCTTCCCTTGGGTATCCTTAATAAAATGGAATCCATTCGTAGGGATTTTTTAATGGTGTTGATAGTAAAGAGAGGAAAATTTCTATGATTGGATGGAAGAAAATTTGGCTTCAAAGAAAAAAGGAGGGCTTGGAGTTTCTAGTTTTTTTGCTCTTAATCGAGCTCTCTTGTTCAAATGGATATGGAGGTTCATCTCTTGTGATTCGTCTTTATGGGCTCGTACTGTAAAATCAATTTATGAAGATCGTGGGGCCCTTAATAATTCAGGTACGCTACATCGATTTTCTCTTTGGATTGTTATCTTGCGAGAATTCGATTCTTTGTTTGCTAAAGGTATTGATCTGCATTCGTTTGTGAAAAAGAAAGTGGGCAATGGTGATCAGACTTTGTTTTGGGAGGATACTTGGCTCACTAATCCTCCTTTGAAATTCTTTTTTCCACGGTTGTATGCCTTGGAAGGTGATAAACATGCAAGTGTTGCTGCTAAGTTTGGAGATTCCTCTTTGGTCAATTCTTTTAGGCGAGCTCCACGTGGAGGTGTAGGAGAAGAGCAACTCCAGCTCCTTGTTGATAAAGTTGCTCCCGTCGTCCTTTCCAATCTAAACGACAGATGGGTTTGGACTCTTGAGTCCTCAGGTGAGTTCTCGGTTAGGTCGGCACGCTCTTATATTGATGATGCTTTATTGCCAACGGTTGGTGCTCCTACTAGGTGGGTTAGTGTGGTTCCTATAAGGATCAACGTTTTTGCTTGGAGAGTGTCCTTGGACAGGTTGCCTACTCGGATTAATTTGTCTCTTCGTGGGATCGATATTCCGTCTATTCTTTGTCTAATTTGTAGTTGTGCTGGAGTGTCTTCCTCCCATCTTCTATTTTCGTGTAATGTGGCTCGTTTGCTCTTGCTTAAAGTTGCTCGTTGGTGGGAGTTGGATATTCAGGAATGTATGTCTTATCCTGATTGGCTTTCTTGGTTCAATGCTCTTCGTCTTTCTAAAGGAATTAAACGTGTGTTGGAAGGAGTCTTTTACGTGATGTGGTGTGTGATTTGGAAATTCCGTAATCAAGTGTTGTTTGGAAGCTCTCAACCGCGCTTGGAGTTACTTTTTGACGAGATTGTTTTGTTGTCGTATACTTGGTGTTCTAGTAGATGTAAAAGTAACTTTGATTGGATCTCTTGGATCAAATGTCCTAGTTCCATTTCTTTGTAATTTTCTAGCATTTTGCTAGCCTCTTAATATGTTCAAAAAAAAACCAATGAGGGTGACCCAGCGGTAAGGACTTAGCCTCTTAGGGCGAAAGTGTCTAAGAGGTCTTGGGTTCGAACCCTGAGGAAAAAATTGATCCCCCATTGGCTACGGAGGTTCACCTGCGCCGACTCTGGGCTATCCAAAAGGGTAGTCGCCATGGGATTAATCGGCTCACAATGTTGAATCAGAAACCCAGATATACCAAAAACAAAATAAGTAAAAAAAAATATACTCGGCCCAATGAAAAATACTTATTCAAATTCCGTGATTGTTAAAAAATATGTTGAGTGGAATAAAATACATGTGTTGCATACAAGTTAGTTTCGCCGCAACGCGCAAACATATTTCCACTCAATATTTATTCAAAATCGATTCGCAAAAAATTATGGTCCGAGCTATCTTGCTTGTTACAAAAACATACCTAATAATTGGATTAGAATCCTTTAAAGTTGAGTCAAACATGATACATTATGTTCACCAATCACAAATAACTTAATTGCATAAAACTTTTTCTTTTAATAAAAATCATGGGCCCACTTATTTATTTTCACTCACAATAAGCTTAACATGATCAATCATGTTTGACCATAAGTTTAGAGGATCTTTTTCCCTAATAATTTATGTTTCAACTTCGATAAAAATCTAGTTGTGCTTTAAAAACTTGGTCAAACAATCTTTACATATCTAGCAACCGTGGCATTGTACAATTATTGAATTTTAAAACCACGTTATAAAAAATGTTTGGATACATAAATAAGGACACGTGTAGCATCTCACACCTATGGTGCACCAACTTTCAGCCTACCCATAATACTTTTCACATGACCCAAAATCCCTTTATAAATACGATTCTTCATCTTCTCTTTCACTTTAGATATTCACATTCATTTCATTCACAAACATTCATTCAAAAAACACACACAAGTCGAATCATTTTTACAAAGAAAAATGACGAAACAAGTCGATAAAAACACAAGTTTTCCATACAACAAAAACCCTCTACTCCGGAGACAAAAACTTGCGGTACTTCTTCATAGTTCCGAGCCAAATATCTTCATCACAACGCAAGAAAATTCACTCGATAATCGACCTAGCAACGCTTCGTCGTTAAGTCCCGATATCTCGACAAATTCATCTCCTACCAATCATTTCATGTCACCATTAAACCAAATATCCTCACCTTATACCAAATCACCATGGTCTTTTCCATACAACAATGATAACGAAACGAACATTGGTTTAATGGGTTCGTTAGTACGCGAAGAGGGTCATATTTATTCGTTAGCTTCATCGGGTGATTTGTTATACACGGGTTCGGATTCTAAGAACATTAGGGTTTGGAAAAATTTAATGGAATATTCGGGGTTTAAATCGAGTAGTGGTCTAGTAAAAGCTATTGTTTGTTCTGGTGACCGGATATTTACCGGTCACCAAGATGGTAAAATTCGTGTTTGGAAGCATATGAGTAACAAGAAAAAACATTATAAACGTGTTGGAAATTTACCTACTACGAAAGATTATATTCAAAAGCTCAATGAATCCGAATAATTACATGAAGAAATACAAACGACGTCGTAAATGTTCCGTGGATAAAACAATTACGACGCGGTGCATGTATGAGTTTAGAATGAAGACAATGGTTTGTTATATTCGGTTCATGGATAGGAACTCTGTAAAAATATGGCGCCTAGTCGATTTTCAAATGTTTGAATCCGTGCAACGCGCAAGAAGATGCTATAGAATACGGTTAGTGTTAGGATTTTGATGGTTGTTTCTACTGGTCCAGCTGATGGCACAGTTAAGGTATGGAGAAGGGAATTAGTAAGGAAAACTACAAAACACATTTTTATTTACACACTTCTAGACCAGGACAGTGCCGTGACAGCTGTCGTGGTCAATAACGAAGGTACAGTGTATGCTGGAACCTCGGATGGTTTGGTTAGTTTTTGGGAACGTGAGAAGCAAACTTTGTCCGATGTTGGGGTTCTAAGGGGACATAAACTCGCGGTGCTTTGTCTTGCTACGGCTGGGAAGCTTTTGTTGAGTGGTTCGGCCGATAAAAGTATTTGTGTATGGAGAACCGAAGGTGGTGGTGTTCATACTTGTTTATCGGTTTTAAATGGACATACTGGACCGGTTAAGTGTTTAGCGGTCCAGGAACGATTAGATGAGGACGACGAGGATGGGAGTAGTGACCCAGATTGGGTTGTATATAGCGGTAGTTTGGATAACTCGGTTAAGCTTTGGCGCGTATCAGAACAACCAGAAATTTGCAGCTCATCTGAGACAAGTGTGTGAGATATTCGACAGGCAAGCAAAGCTCACATTGTATGATGGTTCAAGGCACGTCGATTAGTCGATACATACAGATTTTTAATTTTGTTGGATTGTTTATGATGATCACAAAATATTGGCATGAAATGTGATGGAAGATTGAAGAATTAGAGTTGAAAAGATGGTGATGAAGATCGATCACCAACTTTCTATAAGCATGATTTTTTATTGCTTAAATGTAAATGACGTTATGATTTACTCTTTGATATTATATAGCTTGAGAGAAAAATTGTAATATACTTGTAAATTTTAATATTATAACGAAATCTATAAGTAAGTGCATATATGTATGTTTGTTTTGGTAACGTATTTGTGATATATTTGAATTATACATGTTTGTTTTCGTAAGATCATATTTTGCATTATTTTGGTAACCTAAAGATTCGACTTGTATCAATATGATTTCTAAAAGAAAGGATTTATATCAACTCTGGATTAAAATGATCTTTAACTTTTGATCGTATGTCGATATCGATTATTTTTAGCAACAACAATATATCATCTCAAACAAGTATGAAAAAAGTAAAATGTAGATATGCACATTTGTTGATGATTTTATTGTGGCTAACTATTTTCGATTTACTAGAAACTAATGTGCTTTCATATTAAGTTCGGATATGAGTAAAAAAAATGTGAAGTAAACACTCATTTGAGTTAATGTGTTTTTTACCACAACAAATATGCAAAGTGTTGAGTCAATTGAGTGTCTAATTGTCTCTATCTAAATATAAAAATATTAGGTTAAGTGTTAAAGACTCGCCGATAACATCAGTTAGTGAATGAAGACTCGCTGAAGCATAGCTTCAGCGAGCAACCTAGGACGTATTGTGTCAAATACATTGTCAAACGACGTCAAAGATTCTGAAGTCATACCTTACCAGACTGTGATGGATATCAACTGATATGTAAATAGAATATGTTGAATGTTGGAGTGAGTCGGGGATGATAATACCCTGATGAACTTCCTTACTCTTTGAAACTACAATCCTCTTCGAGTGTCTTAGACGGGAGAATTCGATAAAGCAAAAAGGCGAGACAAAATAGTCTTTCGAATTAAAGTACCTCTTAGTACGAGTTGGTGAAAAGAATAAACACTTGACATCACTAGTCACAAAAGTAAAGTTGAGATGTTTCAAAGAATGGACGTGCATCAAAATGCTATTATACTTCTCCACTAGATTCTTGATATGTCCCAACTACCCCCACTAAGGGGTCAAACTCGTACCTCTATAAATAGGGAATGTTTATGGGAGTAAATGATATCGCTTTAGATTGTTGTCGTAATTATATTGCATTTACTCATTTGTCGAAGTTACAAATAGTTAGCTGATCCTATCAGCGTATCTACACAAGTTGCTGGGAATTAAAGTCTTCATACTTAATGCTGCCAAGACAAAGTTTGTACTGCCAAGCATATTAAATACTCTGTTTATATCTAACTGTATTAACTGAGTTAATACTGTAGTATAATCAGTTGAGTCTACTAGTTGTAAAACTTAGTACTGTTGGAGCAAAATTAGGTATGTCAGTACTACTTAATCTGCGAAAGACTGAAGTTAATGCTTGGGGGGGGGGGGGGGGTGGGAGGTGGGGTGGGGGGGGGGTTTGTGGAAGATGTAATGGAAGTTAATGCTGATTGAGAAGATAATATCAAGTTAATGCTGATTGAAAAGATAAATGCTAATGTGAGATTATGATCAAGATTAATTGTTGATTGAGACGTTACAAAGGAAAGTACTTAAATACTTAGTCATTGTTTTTACATTTGAACTACATATTTGGAAAAGTATTAAAGAGAGTATTAAGAGACAGTTAATGCTGATGAAGAGTTATAATGTTTATTATGGAAAGCATTGAAAAGCAATTAATGTATAATACTAGGAATGTATAATTGTATTGTAAGCCCCATTAGGACTCCTTGGTGTATTAAAAGAGACCATATGGTATGTACGTTCATTCTCTCACATCACAAATACACAGATCCATGGATTAAGAGTTTTGTAGGCTTCAAAGTATGTAAACCCTAAGAAAAAAATAACAATACTAAAGATAGAGTACTCGTATTATTATCTTTAATAATATTGAAGCATTTTGTTACATCTTGTGTTCATTTGTTTCAAGGATTATTGTCTTCATTGATATTACTTCTAGGTATTACGGGTAAGATTCTGCATAACTTTAATATACATACAAAGTTCTACAACAAGTTATTTTAGATTTATCTAGGTAATTTAACCTAGACAAATTTAGGAATCGATCTAGGTTTGGGATCAAAAGTGTAGCCAGCGCTTGTGCTTTGAGGAAACTTTGATCTAGAAGATAACATCAAGAAGAACCTCTATACTCACAAAGAAGAGATGACTTTATGGCTCTTTCAGTCTTAAGGTAAAACTTGTTCTAAACTTGTCTGACAAACTATGAAACTCTTAAGAAACGGTATGATGATTTAATTTTTAAGCTTCATGAATTGAATTTAAAGCACTAAATTATAAAGAGTTTAACAACAGTAAGAAGATAATCTGTCTCATTTAGAAGAATGAGGTTCTTTCTTGTGAAGAGTTGCGTCCTGTGTGTGTAGAATGTAGGATGCAAAAACCTCATGAATTTAATATGATTAAAACAGAGTTGAAAAAAGTTAGCAAAAAAAGATGGCATTGATTTTAAAATTGAGAAATTTGGTAAGGCCTCAAAAGACTTAGATCAGTTGTTAGGAAGTCAGATAACTGACAAAAGTAAAAAGGGTTTGGGATATAGTGCAGTTCCTCCACCTCATCCTTTAATTTATAATGGACCTAACAAGCTGGATCTGTCTTATTCTGGTCTTGATGAATTCAAAGAGCCTGAATTTCAAAGGCTGTGGTCCTGAGATTTTAATATTATAACGAAATCTATAAGTAAGTGCATATATGTATGTTTGTTTTGGTAACGTATTTGTGATATATTTGAATTATACATGTTTGTTTTCGTAAGATCATATTTTGCATTATTTTGGTAACCTAAAGATTCGACTTGTATCAATATGATTTCTAAAAGAAAGGATTTATATCAACTCTGGATTAAAATGATCTTTAACTTTTGATTGTATGTCGATATCGATTATTTTTAGCAACAACAATATATCATCTCAAACAAGTATGAAAAAAGTAAAATGTAGATATGCACATTTGTTGATGATTTTATTGTGGCTAACTATTTTCGATTTACTAGAAACTAATGTGCTTTCATATTAAGTTCGGATATGAGTAAAAAAAATGTGAAGTAAACACTCATTTGAGTTAATGTGTTTTTTACCACAACAAAGATGCAAAGTGTTGAGCCAATTGAGTGTCTAATTGTCTCTATCTAAATATAAAAATATTAGGTTAAGTGTTAAAGACTCGCCGATAACATCAGTTAGTGAATGAAGACTCGCTGAAGCATAGCTTCAGCGAGCAACCTAAGAGTATTCGAGTCAAATACATTGTTAAGGAAGTCAAAGATTACTTGAAGACATACCTACCAGCTGAGATGGATATCAACTGATATGTAAATAGAATATGCTGAATGTTGGAGTGAGTCAGGGATGGTAATACCCTGACGAACTTCCTTACTCTTTGAAACTACAATCCTCTTCGAGTGTCTTAGACGGAAGAATTCGATAAAGCAAAAAGGCGGGACAAAATAGTCTTTCGAATTAAAGTACCTCCTAGTACGAGTTGGTGAAAAGAATGAACACTTGACATCACTAGTCACAAAAGTAAAGTTGAGATGTTTCAAAGAATGGACGTGCATCAAAATGCTATTATACTTCTCCACTAGATTCTTGACATGTCCCAACTACCCCCACTAAGGGGTCAGACTCGTACCACTATAAATAGGGAATGTTTATGGGAGTAAATGATATCGCTTTAGATTGTTGTCGTAATTATATTGCATTTACTCATTTGTTGAAGTTACAAATAGTCAGCTGATCCTATCAGCGTATCTACACAAGTTGTTGGGAATTAAAGTCTTCATACTTAATGTTGCCAAGACAGAGTTTGTACTGCCAAGCATAATTCAATACTCAGTTTATAACTAACAGTATTAACTGAGTTAATACTGCTAGTACTAATCAGTTAGTACTGCTAGTGTAAACTTAGTACTGCTAGAGCAAAGTTAGTACTGCCAGTACTAACTTAATACTGCTGAAAGACTGAAGTTAATGCTGATTGTGAAGATTACATGGAAAGTTAATGCTGATTGAGAAGATAATATCAAGTTAATGCTGATTGAAAAGATAAATGCTGATGAGAAGATTATGACTCAAGATTAATGTTGATTGAGAAGTTACAAAGGAAAGTATTAAATACTTAGTCATTGTATTTAATACATTTGACTACATATTATGGAAAGTATTAAAGAGTATTAAGAGACAGTTAATGTTGATGAAGAGTTATAATGTTTATTATGGAAAGCATTAAAAGCATTAATGTATAATACTTAGGAAAGTATTAATTGTATTGTAAGCCCATTAGGACTCCTTGGTGTATAAAAGGAGACCCTAGGGTATGTAGTTCATATCTCTCACATCCACAAATACACAGATCCAGAGATTAAGAGTTTTGTAGGCTTCAAAGTTGTAAACCCTAGTACTAAGATAGAGTACTCGTATTATTATCTTTAATAATATTGAATCATTTTGTTACATCTTGTGTTCATTTGTTCAAGATTACTGTTTCATTGATAATACTTCTAGAGTATTAAGGTGTTGATTCTGCATACACTTTAATATACATATAAAGTTTCTACAACAAGTTATTTTGGATTTATCCAAGGTAATTTAACCTTAGACAACCTAAGGAATCGATCTAGGTTTGGGATCAACAAGTGGTATCAGAGCTTGTGCTTTGAGAAACTTTGATCTAGAAGATATCATCAAGAAGAACTCTATACTCACAAGGAAGAGATGGCTCTTATGGCTCTTTCAGACTCTGAGGTAAAAACTTGCTCTAAAACTTGTCTGACAAACTATGAAACTCTTAAGAAACAGTATGATGATTTGATTTTTAAGCTTCATGAAACTGAATTTAAAGCAGCTACTTATAAAAGAGGTTTAGCAACAGTAGAAGATCAACTTGTCACATTTAGAAAGAATGAGGTTCTTTTTAGTGAAGAAGTTGCTGTCCTTAAAAGAGAAGTAGGAATCAAACAATATGAAATTAATATGCTTAAAACAGAGTTTGAAAAAGTTAAGCAAGAAAAAGATGGCATTGAATTTAAAATTGAGAAATTTGATAAGGCCTCAAAAGACTTAGATCAGTTGTTAGAAAGTCAGATAACTGACAAAAGTAAAAAGGGTTTGGGATATAGTGCAGTTCCTCCACCTCATCCTTTAATCTATAATAGACCTAATAAGCTTGATCTGTCTTATTCTGGTCTTGAGGAGTTTCAACAACCTGAGTTTGAAGGCTATGGATTAAGGGCCAATAAAAGTGTTTGTGAAAATTCTTCAAATGAAACTAAGAAAAATTCTGATGCTCCTTTGATTGAAGAATGGGTTTCTGATAATGAGGATGAAGTTGAGTCTCCTGTTGTGGTAGAAAAGAAAACTGTTGTTCCTACTATTCCTAAAGTTGATGTTGTTAGACCAAAACAACAAGAAAAATCAGTTAGGAAAACAGTTAGGTATGCTGAGATGTACAGATCAAAAGGTCCTAGGGGAAACCAAAGAAATTGGAATAATCTGAAGTCCCAACAACTAGGAAATGATTTTGTGATGCACAATAAAGCCTGCTATGTCTGTGGAAGTTTTGATCACCTCCAGTATACATGTAAACAAAAGAGACAGCTAAATGGTCAAAGGGAGGAAAAACCAGTGTGGAACAATGCAAGAAGGGTGAACCATCAAAATTCTCCAAGAATTACTCAACCCAATCCAAAAAGACACATGGTTCCAAGAAAAATCTTAACTAGGTCTGGCCTAATTTCACTTAATACTGCCAGACAAAGTTATCTTAATGTTGTTTGTTGTTGTTGCTCAAGACAAGTTAATACTGCTAGACCAAAGGCAGTGGTTAATGTTGTTAGGACGAATCAGGTTAATGTTGTTAAAGCATCAGCATGTTGGGTTTGGAGACTTGTCAAACCTAATAGTGCATTAATCACTTTGAAGAGATATGATTATGTTGATGCAAGAGGAAGATCCAGGTCTGTAATGGCTTGGGTTCCCAAGAAGGTCTGATTTTCTTATGTGCAGGGCAACCCAGAGACAGAATTGGAAGATTTAGTGAGGTTAAACAACCATGAAGATAAAAAGGTAACAAGAGCAAGAAATACTTGGTTATAAAGCATCTGTGAAATTGCATGATCAATTTAATGATGAAAAGAGAGCAGGAGTAGAGTTGACTAAACAAAATGACAAGTCACAGTACAAGAAGTAAAGAAGTGTTTGATTACATCCTCCAAGTCAAGATAAAGATTTTATCTAGAAACTGGAAGATTCAGAAGATGAACATCAAGTTTAAGGGAGGATTGTTGAAATCAAGAAGCCTTTAATAAAGAAACTTGATGATTAATAAGATGAATTTCAAGTTTAGGGGAGGATTGTTAGGAATTAAAGTCTTCATACTTAATGCTGCCAAGACAGAGTTTGTACTGCCAAGCATAATTCAGTACTCAGTTTATAAATAACAGTATTAACTGAGTTAATACTACTAGTACTAATCAGTTAGCACTGCTAGTGTAAACTTAGTACTGCTAGAGCAAAGTTAGTACTACCAGTACTAACTTAATACTGCTGAAAGACTGAAGTTAATGCTGATTGAAAAGATAAATGCTGATGAGAAGATTATGACTCAAGATCAATGTTGATTGAGAAGTTACAAAGGAAAGTATTAAATACTTAGTCATTATATTTAATACATTTGACTACATATTATGGAAAGTATTAAAGAGTATTAAGAGACAGTTAATGCTGATGAAGAGTTATAATGTTTATTATGGAAAGCATTAAAAGCATTAATGTATAATACTTAGGAAAGTATTAATTGTATTGTAAGCCCATTAGGACTCCTTGGTGTATAAAAGGAGACCCTAGGGTATGTAGTTCATATCTCTCACATCCATAAATACACAGATCCAGAGATTAAGAGTTTTGTAGGCTTCAAGGTTGTAAACCCTAGTACTAAGATAGAGTACTCGTATTATTATCTTTAATAATATTGAAGCGTTTTGTTACATCTTGTGTTCATTTGTTCAAGATTACTGTTTCATTGATAATACTTCTAGAGTATTAAGGTGTAGATTCCGCATAAACTTTAATATACATACAAAGTTTCTACAACAAGTTATTTTGGATTTATCCAAGGTAATTTAACCTTAGACAACCTAAGGAATCGATCTAGGTTTGGGATCAACACAAGTTCGCTTGTAAACTTGATAATTTGTCAAGTTTACTTGTTAAAGAGTAATCATACATTGTCATTCAACAAGTGTGATCTGTGACACTTTGTAATACTTAGATTCTTAATCACTAAAGCATTACATGATTAAAAAGTTATATCTTGTGTTGCATGTATATCTCTTGTATTTATATTTCAATACAGACGTGTTAAATTAGGACTTTCAGAGGTCAATGAGGTTGCGCCCCCTTGCAGAGTTAAGGAGCAGCGTCCCTTGTTACGCAACCGCTAGGGTCTGGGGGTTGCGTCTCTAGTGGGTTCGGGGCAGTGCTCTAGGTCAAACGGTATATTTTGTGCTCCAAATGTGTTACTCGTTTTTCCCATCAAAATCAACTGATGCAATGATGGCTAACAGTCATGACTATTGGATCCAACAGCTTCTAGCTGCCATATGTTTAATAATAGATGTTTAGTCGCATTTAACATTCACGGACAACACACAATTCTCTTTATTTTGCTATGTCTCATGTGCTTAGTAATTAAAATGATTTTAATTGTCTTATTACGACATAGATTTCTTATAACTTAAGCAATAAGGGTCGAAATACTTTATTTGAAAAATAAATTATACACGTCAGTCAAATTTTTAAGATTATCATCGTACCCTAACCGTAATTTCTAACAACATCCTTGCTGCAGGGTAACAGTCTTATATCGATTCTTTTTACACACCTACTAATTCTAGAAGTTTAAAGCAAATAAGCAAAATCTTGCCTAATGACCGTTGGTTCTTTCATACAAACATCATCATTTACCTTTCTCCCCTATCAAACAAAATCATAGATTGCATGTTAGATCTCCATTAAAATTAGCAATAAGTTATTCAACTACTTTTTGATGGTATAATTAGGTAACAATACTAATTTTACCAACCATATCGTAACAAGAAAATAAAATAAAGGACCTCTTTTTGTTATAGTCATTTTATATCTTTATGCAAAAATTCTTTCTATTCTTTAAAAAGATACATACAGCTTATATAAAGTCATTTTTTAGATGCAAGTATGCAATGAACTATTCAATATATAGTTGTGGTGACTATCCATGATGTTAAAAGTCATTTTATTGCCATTGAACTATTCTCTTCTATGCAAAAGACTTATTCGAAAGCTCATTTTTTTAGCCACAGCATTGCTGGTTATCAAAATTTCGCAGGGGAAATCTCACATGTCGATCATATTCTATTTTGGCAAAGACGTATCTTTTTAACGATACAAGACTCGTGAACATGAACTATATACAAGTACGTAGGCCTGTCATGGTTTGTTTTCATAAGATCATATATACTGCATTTTGGTAACTAAGAATTCGGCTTGCATCGATAAGGTTTCTACAAGCAGGGAAATATGACAACTATTATCATTCATGCTTACACGTTATTAATGATCATACTTTCCAGACGTAACTCAACTGTATAGGCTTTAACTTTGAACATAATATATCAACTCTTATTGTTAAGATCATTTTACGAACAATTTAGACCGATAATTGGTAACGTAAGAATAGTGGAAGCAGGCTATACTTTTATAAGTTTTGGTACTCTTAAAGTCGTTTTTTCTAAATTCTAGATGCATGTATTCGGAATATCGCTAGGGTGGCCACCCATGATGTTAAAAGTCATTGTTTTTCTTTTGAACTATTCTCTTCTATGCAAATACTTGCTTGAAAGCTCATTTATCATATTATATTTTGGAGAAGAATCTTTTTTCTTTTTGATATAATATTGAGAATAAACACTACTAGTATATTTTAAGTTAAACTGGCCCATTTGGAGTTTGTGACAGTTGCCACTGGGTAACCGGAAAATGGGTCAATTCATGATTATATATTAAATGGCCCATGATTTAAACATTTAGCAAGCCTATTGGATTATTAACTCGAGTCCCTGAACACAAATACACATGAAATGAACAAGGTTCTGTTAAGCTCACGCGAAGCGGCGGAATTAACTATATATAACTTAAGTTTGTATTAAGTGAAGTTTATATTGTTGCTTTGAATGTGTATAAATTCACTAAGTTTTATGCTTTTTTTTTCTCTTTTAAATTTCTTATAGACATATAAATTGATAAGAACAGATTTGTTAATAGTGTTGTTCAGCTTATGTATTTGAGTTTGATCTTTGATTATGAGTTTTTACACAAGATCTTGTTTTTACACAAGATCTTGTACTTGGTTGATTCTCAGTTTGATCTTTGATTATGAGTTGTTACACAAGATCTTTGATTCTGGGTTTCACATGTATAAAACAAGAGCTGTATAAAACAAGAGTTGCACTTTGATTTTGATGAAAAGGGTAAATTGGACATTTAGGCAGCAGAACGCTAACTCAAAGACTATATTTCCATGCAAATTTTTACCAACACCGAGATAAATACTATACGGAAATAGTACTTGGGTTATCGTTCCGTTGCAAAGTTAGTCTTTAATAATGACACTATACAGAAATAGTCTTTAGGTTATAGTTCTGTTGCAAAGTTAATTAATCCTTAACGTAAAACTTAAGCGCGGATGAAAAACTTCGTTATCTTTAATTATTAAAACCTGGTAATAAATATAGTAAAGAGAGTTAACAAATATCTATTGATTTGCGCAGCTGTCCAAAACCTTTTTGAGTTGTTGATTTGATCATCCACTTATATTTGACGTGAAGGTAATTTAAACCTAGCAGCTATAGGAGTTCGTGTAATTTAAACCACCTGGAGATTGTTATGCTACTAGATCTACAAGTTTGTGTTTGTTGTTCAAGTAAAAGATGTTGGAAAAATATGGTTTTGCAAAGTGAGGATTTGTAAACTTTGGATACTATTTAATATATGTAGATGTTAGATATCTTTATATTAGATTGGGGCTTTGCGTTCTCCTCCAAGAGAGCTTTGCAATGAGCTAGAGTGTGTCCAAAATGGAGTAAGTATGAATGAGATATCGTGTCTCAAAGTAGGACACGTGGAACACAAAATCTGGGAAACAAGAACTATCCCACATCGCCCAAATGGGTTCGGTTCCACTGAACCGCGACCTGCCGACACGAATGTAGCTCCGGTGGTTCGCCTACGCGCCTATCTTTTTGCTACCAGTTTTGTTGTAAGGTTCAGGTTCCAGAATATTCTTGAGGTTCAAATGTTGAATCTATCAACAATTCAAAATCGTGTATAGATAGACCCGGCTGAATTTCAGCAACTATCTTTGGCTTGTTGACCAAGATAGGGTTTCCTATATATTGAACCGTCTCATTCAGTTTTTGATATACAGAAAACGAACTCCAAAATAAACCAAACGCAGCAGCTTTTGAGCGATCTTTCCAGCAGTTCCGGCGATCATAAACCTCGATTCTTTCCGTAATCTTTCAGGTCAGATTGTCAACAGACGGCGAATCTGTTTTAAGGGAATCGTGTTAAACACGAGCCTCGTTCGTTTACTGCTTTAATTATCTGTTAATTCTTTCCGTTCATTTACTTGTTAACGTTATTCGATTTACGCTATTAAAAGTATGCAGGTTTCCAACAAAAGATATGTAATTTTGATTACTGCATGATTGATTAAACTGTTGGTGTATAAGAGTTCGTGGAAGAAAACCTTTTTGTGTAAATTATGATTTTAATAAGATTTCCGTTGTGCAAATATTTTTATAATTCGTAATTTCGTCGCTCGGATTGCGTCAATTCGGTTCTCGGTCCGGTCGGTCCGACCAAAAGCCCGATGATAATGCGTGTAGGACTGGACCGGACCGAAGACCGACCCGGACCGTACCATTTCGGTCCGGTCCTCGGTCCGCCGTTTTGGCTAGTTTCAGTCTCGGTCCAAGGTCGGTCCGGTCCTTGGACCAAGCCGATAGAAACCGGACCTGACCGGTAGAAAACAAATTGGCAAAAACACCCGGTCTAGGACCGGTCCGATATGCATTCGGCCTCGATAGTTGGTTTGCCGATCCGGTCCGGTTCAACAAACCATATTGGCCGATTTTGCGTAAGACCAAACCGAGGACCTAATATGAGAAAGAATGTGAACTGAGAACCGGATCAAAAAATGTTCGGTCTGGTCAGTCGAACTGGCTCAAGCCGTTTTTACGGTTCTATTAGGTGGGATTGTGTTTAGCCCTACGTCAAATAAAATACACAATTATACGCTCTACAACAGTTTTTACATTAAAATAAAAAGATCAACCGTTCTTACATCACATAGTTAAAATACTCTTTATGTCTGTTACTCCCTAGCTCAAAGTAACTAAGAAGGTGCAAATCGATCCATAAGCATAAAAATCGTCTCTTCAGAAACCCGTTTCTCACCAGTCACTGGCACGAATTTCGTGACATTTTCTTCTTCTTCTTCAAGTTTTTTACTTGATATTGATTTAAGGAACAAATGATTAGCCTTTTTCATCATGGTTTTCTCTAGCTGAATCTTTTCTCTAAGCTTCGTTAGCTCACCAAGCCATATATTCACCATTGTTGACATACTTAATATTGGTTTTGTTTATGATATGATGAATAAGTAAGAAGTTGTGTGCATGTATTTATAACATTGTGAATATTTTGAATAGATGGTCTGTGGCGGCGCCCATGGATTCTATTGTGATTCATGGGGTGCGAATATTACTAAAGAATAACATAAAGGATATACTTTTGTAGCAACTTGAATTGGTCCTTGTTAAGGGTGTAATCGTAAAATGTGTTATTGAATCGAGTCGAGTGGGATCGAATATGTTAAGTTGAGGTGGAAATTGTTCCAAGATGATTGATTGGTTTAGATTGTTACGTCATTAGGGGTGAGCAAAACATATCATGGATTGGACCGGATCGAGAAATCGGTCTGAACCGGACTGATCGGATCGGATTGAACCTATTTTGGTTCGGTCATCGGTCCTTCTTTTTCTTTATTTTCGGTCTTTGGTTCGGTCGGTCCGGTTCGGTCTTACGTAAAAATGTGGCAAATATGTCTTGTTGGATTGGACTGGACTGACGACCGAACCTGACCGGACCGGACCGTTTTGGCCAAAATCGGTTTCGGTCCGGTCCGGTTTTGGTTGGTCCGGTTTTGGTTGGTCCGGATGTCATTTGAAGATGTTTTGCCTAAAGTTTATATTTAGAGCGATGCTAAAATCACAAAAGTTATAAAATTATTTTCACTCCATTATTTAACAACTTAGTGCACCCAGTGTTGCATTTTTTTGCCTCGCGTTATCCGAAAACACAAACCTATAACGCGAACGTGACACCGGACCTCTGGCCATAGGCCCCAACGTCGAAACTAACAACCAAGTTATTTGTTTTACTATATTTTTGGTAATTGTGTTTCATTAGGTTATGTGTGGGCTAGAGGGTGTCTTATAACTTGAATTATAAAGTGAGGGTGTTCTAGTTTAAGTTATAAGTTCCGAGTCATATAAGAAAATTGTTGAAGTGACAACATCTTTTGCTATAACACGACCTTATAACTTCGTCTACACCTTATGTTCCTAGTATCAAAGCTGTAAAAGAAGAAACAGGAATCATATTACAATATGATTCGAACACTCATATTGATACATGTATGAGTAGATTTATTAACCTATTATACATTATATGTGTGGACGACGCCGTTTGACATTAATGAAGTCGTGAGTATTTTTCGGTGTCATTTGGTTAAGAGGGTTTTTACTTGGGTCATTAAAAATGTTAGATTGTGGGCCATTTTCGTTTTTTGGTTGTAATTGTGTTATTGGAGATATTCCTTGGCCCGATTTCGTTATAAACTAGGGGGTGGGGGAGTGTGAGTCTTCGATATTAACTAGGTTAATGTCGCATGTCTTCTTCAACACATACATTTTTAAATACTCCCCTTTGTGTCAGATGGTCATTATATTGTTCTAAAACGCATGCGGTTTATGGCGCTCTTTATTCGTTCGACTGTTTTTTATAACTGAGCTTGATTATGTTTGAAGGAGAGGTGATTGTTTAGGAGTTTGGGTGATTCATAGATGCAGATATGATTTGATTGCTTAACGTGAGGTGTGTAAGTACTCTTTTTTAAATTGCATGCTATTGTTGGATTGGTGGATATGTTTTTGATTTTACATGGTATGCTATAAGTTTTGTTTTATTTACCGACGATGATTATTGTATTTTATACGCTTTGCATGATTTGTGGTCGTAAGTCCTTTACGATTTAATTTAAAGCTTCATTTTAATGTCAATAAGTTGTGATCGGGATTTTTGTCTTAAACCGAACTCTAACTGTATACAATTGTCTGTTGTGTTTGTTGCATTCTAATTAAAAATTGAGTTACTTAATGTATAGTTGAGATTGCGAAAAAATATATTTGTCTTGAGTTATTTGATGATAGAAGATTATCAGAAGTTTATGCTATAGATATATTGTAAACTCTGACATGTAAATCTTATTGAATACAAGACATTTTTTTAAAACTTATGTGATGATGCTATCTTTTTGTATAAGTCTTTAATACAAAAAATGACTAAGCTTTATGGATGTGTATTTGTGTTTGTTTAGTTGTTTTGATATATTTCATAGTCTCATATAAGGCTGAGCGTCATAGACCGTTGACCGGACCAAACCGAGAAATCGGCCTGAACTGGACCGAACCTATTTTGGTCTGGTACTCGTTCCACACTCCACCCCATATTCAGTCCTTGGCCCGGTTCAGTCTGGTCTTACGTACAACCGACCATTGTGCCTTCTTGGACCGGACCAAACCGAACACATTCGGTCCGGTCCTCGGTCCGATGTTTTGTGGCAAATCGGTTTCGGTCCAGTCAGGTTTTTGGACTGTGATCAACCCTAGTTCGATATGCTGTTATTTTCGTTGAATTTATGCATTTTGTGTAAACTATGGTCGTGGGTGTTTTGTGCTAGCCTTTAAAGGATGATGTTTGATGCTAAATGATCAGATTATATGGTCTGAATAATCTGACGTCAAAATTTTTGTCAAAAATTGAAATGTAGGCTTAAAATGACATGTAACAATACATCCAATTGATGGTGCCTTAATTAATGTCGTTGTATATTGTGTTTCAAGCAATGTATGCAGAAATGTGGTTCATTAATATGTGGCCACTACCCGCTGAGTAAAAAGCATCGCAAAATAAGTGAATCATAATGTTGTTAATGGTTATAGATGCCTATTTCACAAGTGTTGTTAACTACGTGCCATTATATAAAATGGGTTAAAAAATGTGATCCAAATTTCTTATATGTTTTGTGCCTTTTGTTCTTTAGTTTGACATAGGGATTTTATTCTTTTATAGTTTCAAGGCTTATTAATGATATGATCTTATCATTGAATTCATGTTTGTAGCCTCGTGTTCATGTTGTTTTTCTAAAAAATTTGTGCATCGTGCTATCAGAAGTTTCCAGCACACGGCTTTGACTGCAGAACATGTGCCGAATTTTGTTTATGTTAATTTATTTGTTATCTGATTAACACAATTGGCAATAAATATTGTTAGATAATTTGGGCTTGTGATGCATTGTTTTAGGTCTTTTTGTTTCTCCTTTAGATGTCATGAATTGATGGTCTAAAAACTCATTTAATAATTTGCTCGCCATTTGATTCGTTAACATATGGTCCACTACAAGTTTTGCTTTATTTTATGATGATGGCGTTTCAAATTTTATGCTTATGTTTGGTTACTATTACTTTATTTCTGAATGTATGCCTTTGTTTGTTTGAAATTTATGGGACCTTTTAGTGTCTGATTTGTGTTAATGAGTGTTGATTTTCTGCTTTTTATATAAGTTTGATTTTTTGTTTATTTGTGATATCTTTTTAAGTTTGGTATG